>VXBB01000895.1:30606-47337 GCA_013399915.1 Illadopsis cleaveri | reverse complement strand
AACAACAACAACAACAACAACAACAACAAAAAAAAAAAAAATCCCACAAAAACTTAAGAGCAGAAGCTGAGGAATTACAGGCAAATAATGCCATTTAATGCCTGGAAATATGAAACACCTGAAGAGTGCTACTGACATTGCTATATCAATAACAACGACTGTCCAGGACAATTTTGTTGCCTTCACTGATAGCCTAAATAACCTGGCAGGTGCAGGGGAGGAAATGACTGAGATTCCTCTTGATTTTAGTGAGATTAATATGTAAAATAAATTTTCTGCATAGCAGTAAAGTAAACATGTAGAGAAGATTCTGAAAAAAAAAATTAAAAAAATAAATTAAATTTAAAATTTAAAACTTGCTGTCAGGTTAGCTAGAAATGATTCACTGAAGATAGAAATGCACTCTGAACACAGAGTATCAATTCCATTTGTTGTTGTATTAATGATCTGGCTGGAAAAATAGGAAATACACTGATTAATTCTGCAGAGGCCATGCTGGAGGGAAGTACCTACAAGAATTTGAGTGGAGAGGATCAGAATTCTAAGGGGTTTTGTTAAACTGTTGGAACAATCTGAAATCAGTGAGATGGAATTTAATACAAGTGAGTGCAAGGTGCTACCTTCTGGAAAAAGAAAATGCATAAATATGAGCTTTGAGATAACTGATGGTGTTTCCAAAGAAAAGGAGGCCGGGGTTTCACTGACCAAAAACTGAGTGTGGGTTACAAAGTGACAAAAAAAATCTGATGCCTGATAGAACTAAAAGGTTCTAAAGATTATTCATTCTACTTAGCATTTTCTGGATTTCTGCTACATTTTAATGTCAAAGTTTAGAGACAAATTAGGCGATTATAGAGGACAGAAACAAGATAGAAAAAAGGATTAGAATCTTGGGAAAAAAAATAAGGGATTGTAATCTTAGATTACAATCTGAATTTAGAAATTATTGTAGATGAAGCAAAAGTAGAGAATATTCTAAGACATTTAAAAAAACTCCAATCAGAACAGAAATGTACTTACCGACAGAAATGTTTACTGGTAAGCAGAAAAACTTCCCTAAAGGAGGAATTTACTAAACATAAAATGCATTTTTCTATCTGACCAAGATAATGAGCAGTTTTTGAAATAAAAGAATATGTGCTGTGGCCAAAATATGTAAGGCTATTATACAAGATAGAAAGAGGTCATGGCTATATGGGTATAACACCTTTAATTAAATAAATTTGCAAAATAAAAAATTTAAAATAAACATGCCTGTGAAAAAATTTGGATTTTTTCATTCCTGATGATATAGGCAGTTATGTTTCATGCTGATTGGTAAAAGGCATTTTGCAGAAGAGGCCGAGAAATGTGATTTTTTTATAAAATAAACATGAATTAACTTCATTTCTTCTCCTTGAACTGCACACCTTGCAGTGAAACTCTGCACTTCCATTACAGAGGTAAATGCTTCTGAAGGTCACCTTCATCAGAGTTACCCAGAGCCATATCAGGTCTTGATGTTTACTTATGGCAGTGGCTTTCTGCTCCTAATTCTGTCAATAGAAAAGTAATCATAACTTCCTCTCTGCTGTGGTTTAGGTTCAGTGCCCTCTATGAGACTCTCCAAAACTACACACCACTGTCTCTTGCATCCCTTCACCTCCTGCTTTGTGCTGCAATAGGATGGAGTTGGGAACTGGAGACACAAAAGGCAAAGGTTACGGGGNAAACTGAAGCTTAAGATCATCCTGGGTTTTACAACCTCAATGCAAGGCATGGAAGAACAGTGTATTCACTCATGTAGTTGCAGAATTGAATTTAGTGAATTGCCTGTTTCCTTCATTTAAGACACTCTGTCACAGGGAGTCTAAGCTTATTTATCTAGGTGATACAACTGGTCACATTTCAGATAACAAATTAAATTTCGAAAAGCTAAACTAAAAGTATGTATCACGCCTCAGGGAACTGCATTAGCAATAACTGGAGACAGATAGACATTCTTTGATTAATACTAGTATATGCTATGATTAATAGATTACTAGACCAACAATGTTCTATATCACTATTAAGTGCTCCATTAAAAAACAGCTGTAGAGTTGATACATCTCCTATTGATGCAGGAGCAGTTTTCATCTTGCAGCAAGTTGTTTTACTTTACTCTGTCATCCATTTAGGAAACTCTAAACTGCCTGTGTGATCAATATGTAAATAAATAAGGGAAAAGAAAAATAAAGTTGAATATGCTTTTCTTTAAGTAGTGGGAATATTCAGAATGTCCTCAGCCAGGTATCATGCTCACATTTTTTTCCAGATAAAAGAAGATTTTTTTTCAGAAAGTTTTTTAGTGCCTGATACTTCCCCTTTCCTTGGTACTCTTCTATGTTCTACTGCCACATATTTTGTGTTCCTACCCTCTCAAAGACTTACTATCTCAAAAGAAAACATAACTTTAGGACAAAAAATGATCTTTCTGAACTTTTTCCAGAAAATGTTTTAATGTGTGTAGATGCACTTGGAATGTGCATAGAAAACTTGCCAAAATAAGTGTTCTGTCTTTACATGCAGATGTGTGGAGCAACTACCTAACACATGGCAATTTATGCATTAAATGGTATTACTGAATATCATTCACCTCTATTGACACATCCTCATTACTCTCCACAGAATAGAGTATCCTTCCTAGCCTGGGTAGAGAGCAGAGAACAAAGGAGACAATAATGACCTGATGCCCAGGTACCCATAAATTCATCCAAAATTAATCTGCCATTCCTGTAAAAGCTGTTTGCTCAAGGGCTGCTTGGCACCACTTACAAAAGCTCTATGAATGTGCTACTGAGACACCTGCATTAGCAGTTTAAATATTAACCAACTTCTATTTACTTCTGTTGTCCCCTTCATCACAGTGGAAACAAAGCAGCATGTGGTGTGTGCATACATGTGTGTGTTCAAGTTCAAGCTATACCTCTGGAAATGAAAAAGGCATTCAGCTTCACAAAACAGGTAGAATCATAGCAGAGATTTGTAGAGGATGGGATTGGTTACCTTGGAAACAGGTTTGAATTCTTCCATCAAACAACAAGATGCTCACTGTTGACCTATTTCCAACTGATGTATGAATTTAAGGTGGAACTATATATGCCAGGTTTATAGAAAAAAGTCTTCCTATCAACACTGAATCTTTATTTACTGATTAATACACTACTTTATTTCCTCTATACCTCTAAGCCTTTGAAGTAAGAAAAATAGTTGAGAACAGAAAAACAAAAGTGAAGAAGGATGGCATCATCTCAACAGGAATTTTTTCTAATGTTTGTAACACTAAAAACATTGTGGTCAATATATTATCTGCTTTCAAATAACTACTTAATTAATATAGGAAAAAAAATGTTTATGGAAACAGCCACTCCCCATCCCATTACAAAACTTTAAACTACAGATAGAGTTCCTGAGATAAGTGCAGATGTTTAGCTTTATTTTTTCTTCCACAATCTCAGTTCCAAAGGTTTGTTTTATTTTTGTGAGAACTGATGTTTTATGGGGCATTTTTTCATGAAGCCTAACACAACTGGCAGTCAGATCTGTGAAGACCTTGAATGCAGTGCATTAACAGCAGAAGGGTAACAGTAACTAAATCAATCTACCTTTCTCATCATATTCTATTAAATTTCAGGATATAGGAAAACGGAAAAAGAATCATTATTGTAGGGTTGATAAACACACAAATACAGATGGAGAGCATGTGTACAGCATCATGTGTTACTAATTTAGGGAACCTCCTAGATAGTCTGGATGTCTAAACAATACAATGCAATGCAGCATCACACAGGGACATGATACTGAATCCCAGAGGCAGAGAGATTGCCTGCCTGGTGCATATATCAGTTGTCTGATCCAAACAATTTTGGGTTTATTTATTTTATATTCCTTGGCATCATGGAAAGCCCAAGATTTCCAAGCAAGGCAAGAAGGCAAAGCAAAAGAACTCATCAATTTAAATTTAACAGGACCTGTTGAGTGAAGGAAATAACTGCAAATTGCATAAAGTTACTTCATATCATCATATCTAATGATAACATAATCTTAAGAGTCATTGTTAAGATCATTGTACATATCATATTTTCTGAAGCCATACATTTTTTTGTAACTTCCAGGGAGAAGAGATGGATTTGTTTGTGATAGGGTATGTTTCTTGCTAGGAAATATATTAAAGGTTATATTTTTGCACATTGTCTGTAAAACTATCATAAACCTCAGCATTTTCTTCTAAATATTTGCCCTTGAGACTGCAATATTTCATGCGGTTTTTTTTTAAAAGGGGACAATTTTGGCTGTAAAAGTAAGGGTCTGAAAACATTTAAAATGCAAAAGAAGGTATTTCTGAACCTCAGCCTGTGGAAACAAAACAAAATGGAGTCCCTTTGCAAGCCACATAATCCCTTTCACCAAAAAGTGTTTCCAGGTTAAAGGGAGAACAAATTATTTAATTCATTTTGACATTTCACACCAACCCCTCCCCTCTCTTCCCTTCAGATCTTACTAGAGTAACAATATTCTTTTGGCTGTATAAAGATTCTCTGACAGACTAATTTTTTTTTTTTTTTTCCAGTTTGGCCACAGAATTAGAACTTCCCCAGCCCAGTGATGTATCCAGCTGCTGGTCTAAAAGGATATACTCCCTATCTGTGTACAGGTCTTTAAAACATGGGGCACATATCTGGCAGAGCACAGTTTAAGGTTATTATAAAAGCATTTATTTCTTTGTCCTTCTTCAGTGTGTACTGGGTTCAGACCAGATAATTATTGACACTCTTACAAAAGGGTCTGAAAATCCATCATAAAAATCATTCATATGGAAAAAGTGTCAACAATTAGTCTATAATCTCTTTGCAGTTCATAATGTCCCAAAGTTCAATTGTTTGCTTTTCTTTTTATATATTGACATATAAGCATAAGTACTATATTTTAGAGCCCTCATTCTCATATGCTTCTATTACTCTAATTAAATCTGTCTCACTGAAGAGTAATGCTTTATTCTCTAGAACATCTGTCAATGGTGTATGCATTTTATGTAAAAAAGAAAAAAAAAAAATTAATGCTCCTGAATCCATTCTTCCCTAGACTATATTTTTTCTTTCTTTTTTTTTTTTTTCCCTTACATCTCAGTACAGATCAGCAGCATCAAAAATTATGTTGAAGTGTATCAGGAAAAAGTGATACTGCACAGGCTGCACATCAAAAGCAGAGTTGCTTAAGTTGAAGAGATGAAATCAAATTATTTCTTCAATTCTAGATAGTGAAAAATGGTGTTCCACTGCTAATTTTCCACGTACTCCTTTAACAGTCATACTTATATCAAAATAACAGTGAAGCACTCTGGATGCATTTCTTGCATCATTCTCATCACACTCATTCACAACAGTGAGGTATAGCCAAAAAAATTGAACAGTACTGATGCTGATCTACAAATAACCTAAGTCTTAAGCTTGTGGAAGGAACGTGGCCACATCCTTTTGATTACCATGAAAAGTAACATGCTGGCTGTAGTTTTTCTAGATCCTTTAAAACCCAGTGTTTCTGTCTTTAATGTGTGTAAGACACCAAGTGTTTGGATGTGTTTTGCACAATGCACTCTCCAGTGTTTGTTGTGCTACTGGCTTATAATATATTTGTTACCTGTTCACCAAGTTACAGACACAGGATTACATATTGTGGTTAAAGAAATGAATATTCACTGCTGCTGCAATGAATTAATACATGAAACAAAGGAATAAATGTCTGGAGAAAGAAACAGGCTGAGCTCCACTGTATTTTACCTTTCCTTTTTGTCTCCACAGTTTTATATCTGACTTTTTTTTTTTCCCTGAACATTACACATTACATTTTTCTTTACAAATTTTCTGGAATTCATCTACATCTTGATTTATTATTAAATCTCACTCCATGGAGGTCTAAAGTTCTAGTGGTGGCATCAAGAATGCTGCCAGTCCAGGAAGCTTGGCCAGTCCTGGCATTGCCTTGGCCGAGCAGAAAAACTCTTGTGGCATCTAAATATGACAGTTTGCTCTGGCTTAAAATTATCCCTGGCCTGCAGGCTGAGCAGCACTGCCCTTTTGCATCATGGTGAGCAAAAGGTGCATAAATGGACAAAATGTGCACTGCTTGTCAGACATCCATGGGGACATGGGGGTTTCACAAAGTGGGGAGTGTCTGGAATGAGAACAGGCAATGCTGCTGCTCTGATGAAAGCCCACCAGAACAACTTTATTTCTCAATTTTCTTTCTTCAAAAGGGTGATTCTTACTATGTTTTTCCTATCCTTCTTAAGTACAGTTCTTACTATTCTCACTCTTAATGCACAAGCCACCCCCCACCCTCATTCTTTATACATTTAATTTGGGCCTCTTATTTTGCAGTCAGGCTTTTTTCTTCTTTATTGTATGGTCATCTTCCCAAAAGCCAGAGCCCAACCAAACAATTTTCATCCACCAAGAATCCTGGTTTACACCCTTATGTGAATAGAAATTAATCAGAAAAAATTCACGAGAAAATAGTCACCTGATACAATAGCAAAGATCTCATCTCAATTTTTTCATGTCTTTTGCTTCCCCTCACCCCACCCCCATTTCACCCCTGCTTTAGATGCTAAACAAAACCAGAGGACATTCCCAGTAGACTTCATTGCTTGGGCTCAGAAGCAGATGACATACTTTATGGTAAGGTATGTACACATTCTTTACAGAACTTCTCTCTTTCCACTTCCTTAGTTTCCTGAGATTTTTTTATAAATTCAGAATTAAATTAAAAATAATAAATCATGAAATGGCAATCAAAGGAAATGCTAAAAATGCTGATTACACGCTAATTATTAAATAAGTAATATTCCAAGCATTCATATTTTTCAGGCCCTCAGTTAAGAAGGATTGGCTGATTCCATCATTGATGGCCTTAGTTATAGCTGAAAAAGTAAAAGCAAAAGATATTTAGGACCTGATTTTTAAATGTTGAGGACTTCAGCTCTCTCTACACCAGGTTTTTATGTGTATGGAACTGGCCATAACTGTGAAAAAGAAAAAATAATCAAAGCAGAGCCACCAGTGTAATGAATCAATAGTTTTCAATTAAGTCAGCCTTGGAATGTGCAACAATGCCTTCAGCATAAACAAAAGACTCCAACAACCAATACAATAAAAAATGAAGGTTATGAAATCTATATTTAATGATTGACTTAATAATGCTGAAAAGTGAATCTGAACATTTTTGTTATTAAGTTCTTTCCTTCCCAGAATTCTCATGCAGAATGTACTGAATTTTTTCTTCTGTTGAAATATTACCACATAAGAAAGCAGTGCCACTTTTCTGTGAGTTTTTAGTTAATAGTAATATGAGTAATCCCTAATAAAAAAAACCTTAGATATATTCAAATATCAAAATAGTTACTTTATCATGCCATTTCTTATGGCTTTTACTGCTGGAAAATTATTCTTTTTTTCCAAAATTAAAATCAAGATTTTAGCTCAAGTCAGTCCAAGTCTAGAAGTGATCAATGTTGACTCTGCTTGACCATTAAAAAGGTGAATAAGCATTAAAAATATAGAAACATACTATACATGTATATACATCACAGAATAAGGTAATTATCTGAGTATTCTACTAAACAAGAATCAGTCTACATTTAGTTCACCTTAACGTGTCTTGCAGCTTGTGAAGCTTAATTTTTATTCATTTTCTCCACCATATTTATTAAATAAATCCATACACTGCTTTCAATATTTTGTGTATTGGTGAGAATGCTGCACACCAGAAGATATATTTTGCCTTTTTAAAGGTAAAAATCACCTACAGGAAATAAAGTTGTGACAAGGGTCTGTGCAGTCCGTGGGGTGCTACAATAGCATCTTAATCCAACATGTGCATACAGTGTAACTTTACACTTCAAAACACTACCTCAGTTCTTTCTGTCTGGCTGAGCTACAAGAGAAGCTAGCAATCTCTGTCTGTGCCTAGGGAATAAGGTAGCTCCAGGTGAGGAAGCTTTAGTCTGGAAGCCATAAAAGCAAACTTAAACATTTCCTCTGTATAGGATAATGGGCTAGAGAAGACAGTGTCCAGCTGTCCTCACTTTGCACACCTCATGGAAATATAAACTGCACTAAGCTACACACTATTCAACATGAGTTTGTGCTCATCACCACTTAGTAACTCATGGGATGAACACTAGTACTTGAAACTGTTCCTTTAGGGCAGTGTGGGTTATTATTGCCCAAGGAGAAGAGCTGACAATGTTCCCACAGCAGGCAGCTGCCCATACAAGTGCGGATAGCTGTGCTTTTCCAAGCCATTTCTGCACTTCTGGGATAACACAGGTCTCTTTTGTTTGGAGCTGAGAGTGCTTTGAAAGTGCCTACTAGCAGTCAGTGCTCAGGAAATAATTTTGTGGAGAAAGGACTGTCATTATCAGCTTCCGTTTTGTGATATGAATATACCAGATCAATATTAAAATACTCTAGTTTGGTTTTTTGTTGTATTGTTTTCAAGATAATCTTTGCAGTTAGAAAAGTAAACTTTAGCAAATTATTGTTAAAAAAAACCCAGACTGAAATGCTAAAAATCTGTGTCAGAAACTTTCCAGCAATATGTGTGTTCATGAGTAGGAAGACTCTAAGTGAAACCAGAACGATTTCAAGACTTGTTTAAATATGTTTTACAAATCTACTTCTACTTTACGAAACAAGTGTTCACAGTCTTCAGCATTCTCCTTCCTAGCAAAAGCCATTTTCCTTCCTCCTTTGCCCCTTCCCATATAGTCTTTCACCAGTTAAGTGAGGAAGGTATAAACCCCATTTTTGGAACATGTTTCTCAAGAAGATGTTGGTGTTCTGGACTCAGGTGAAAACCTAACACCAACAAAAACAGAGGATCTGGAAGATAGCCAGAAAACAGCGAAAAATTATTTTTAAATTGATGCAATAGAGCCTAAGGAGGGAAATCAGCATGAGGGGATGTATTAAATAAAGGTCAATAACTGAAGTACAAAAAAAGAGACATGCTTCCAGCAACCATTCCCCAGTGATTTTAATGTGTGAGCCCACCTGCTTCATCCCAGTCACAGCGGATGCTCAAACTGCCTCATTCCACAGCTCTCACTCAACTCCCTCTGTTTAATGGCGTTTTCTGCTTCCCACAGGTTCCTGCAATATTTCCCACAGATCTGTGATCCCCATTCCACTGTAAGTACTGTGGCCCTCAGCAAGAATTTCTGCTCTTCACCTGCTGCAGAATCTGGCTTGAGGAAAGCTCAGAAGGATGTCTGATTGCATTCCAGTTCTTCCCTACAAAAAAAAACAAAACAAAACAAAAAACCCTGCCCTACTCTTTAACATAAATACCACTCTGGACAAACATCTTTGCTTCTCCTTGGCTGACTTAGAGGACCTATTTTTTTCTTCAGATGCCTTCTTTATAATTTGGGATTTTTCCATCTTCTCCAAAAAGGAGACAGGGCCTCAGATCATTCACTTTCTCTGTCTGCACTCTCTGTTTGCTGAGTAGGTCAGCATCACTTTTTGGAATCTTAAAGAGAATTACAGTTTTGTCACTCTCTTCCAGTTTCCTTCTTCCTCCTGGGATACTTCAAATCAAGCTGACAGGACAGCTCTTGCAAGCCCTGAATAGATTTCCTTGTATGACTTTATTCGAAAAGAGAGAATAAGACTGGAATTAACACAAAGTCAGCTTTAGATCAAAGCCTGCAGTTTAGACAGTCTCATAAAACAGCTTGCAACATATCCCAAACTTCTTGAAAATATGAATCCTGAGAGTTCTCTCTTTTGGGAAAGCAAATTGAAGACACCTAATTAACTATTTAAAGTTTAAAACCTTAACTTAAATTGAGAAAAAGATTAAGTTTTGGATTTTTAATAGCCCATTAGATTGGAAGACTATTTTACTATGGTAGACACTATGAAAAGCCTTTTAACAACCTCAGAAAAATGCAGACTTTCCCTCTAGACATCATACCCTTGCTTTTGTTTACATATCTAAACTGTGACTGCAGTAACTAACTTAGTAGAGTTTCCATGGAGACTGGAAAGTCATTTTAAACACCCATGACTTTCAGAATATAAATCTCTCTTAACACATATTGTATGAGTTGCTAGAGGCAACATTTCCTAATCATTCTTAGTTACTTCTCTANTTTTTTAATTGCAGGTGTGGGTTTCTGGTCATTGAGCCTTATTGAGCCTTAATGGCGTGTTTGCTCCAAGCGTGTGTCTCTCCAAGCAAGCAAAACCAAAAGGACTGATACTAAATATTACATCAAAGGAAGGTTTGCATTGCTGTCCATTCTGGCTGGTTCATATTTTGTTCTCCCCCTTTCTCCCAGAGGCTGTAACACTCAGCTCTGTTATACTGAAAGGACTAATGCTAAATATTACATCAATGGAAAGTTTGCATTCCCATCCATTTTGCCTGGCTCATATTGTGCTCTCTCCCTTTCTCCCAGAGGCTGTAACAGTCAGTTCTGCTACTTCCTTGCTTATAACAAGTGAGCTGTAATGCACAGGCTCCTCTCACTGACCAGCAAAAGAAATTGCTTGAGTCTTGTTCTTTCGTCAGAATTGTTTTGAAGCAGAATTTACTTCATGCTTTTGCTTTATTTTTTGCTTTCTTTAGTACACTTTTCTTCTTCTAATGTACACACATATCAAAGTAAGAATTTAGTATGTTCAGTTAATATGGATTTGTTACAGAGTTTTTCCCCTCCAGGAACAGTAGGAAAAAAACAACCACTCATGACAGATGAGGTGGTGACAGATGTTCATTTTCTTGTTTAGTGCACATCTTNATTTGTATTTTAGATGAACTACCAATACTGATTTTCCTTGATCTATGAAAGAAATGTCTTTAAATCTACTTGGAATTATAACTTTAACTTCTATGCAAAGAACTGAGCATTTGTAGCTTAAATGCTCAGAAAATATGTAGATTAAAATGGACGTACTAAATAAGGAGAGACGCTGAAATGGNCGTCAGAATTGTTTTGAAGCAGAATTTACTTCATGCTTTTGCTTTATTTTTTGCTTTCTTTAGTACACTTTTCTTCTTCTAATGTACACACATATCAAAGTAAGAATTTAGTATGTTCAGTTAATATGGATTTGTTACAGAGTTTTTCCCCTCCAGGAACAGTAGGAAAAAAACAACCACTCATGACAGATGAGGTGGTGACAGATGTTCATTTTCTTGTTTAGTGCACATCTTCATGCCTTAAGATTTTAGCTTTTATATTTTTCAGATGCAGTACTGTATTAGTGTACAACTCTGAACTCCATATAGAGTGTTTGCATTTTGGACAGACAAAACAATCCTTGTAAGCCTGAGAACCAAGGACACCCTCTGCCTCAGCCCCAAAAGTATAAACAAAAATGAACTGTGGAGGGGGAGGAAGCGAACTGGGGGTATATGACTTCATTACCTGAAGATATAATTGGAGAATTAACCCCTGGTATGCAAATAGACAAAACTCCTATCTGCCTGACCATTGTCCATGTTGTAGCCTCTTGGGGAGGCTTTGTCTTCCCTATAATGTACCTGAAGGGTCTTCATTAAATAAATCTGCTTTTATCTTTTTAACTTTGATTGGCCTCTGTCTCTAGGTAAGCCCATTCCAAACATCATCTAAATGGCCCATTTAAAAAAAACAAAACTGGGTATATCATGCAGGTATAGAAAAACTAAAGATGTCATGCAGATTTGTCTGCCAAACTGGGCCCAAATTCAGTTTTATCATTATTATGGTTTTCCAAGGGAGCTGTTCCATATAAATTGGTTTTTTTAATTGATAAAGCATTTTCTTTTCACTTGCTGAGTACTAAGCAATGTAAATAGAGGTGTATCATATGAGTGGGAGAAGGGAAATGAAGACAAAAAACATTGATTTATCCTTCCCCTTGGAGTTCTTCACAATGTGAACTTATCAGTTCACATCATGAAGATGCATGTTTGCTACAAGCAGAGGGAAGTCAAGAGCTTAGGAAAGCTTTCCCTGCTCTGAACATTGGACAGGTACAACTTCTCTCTTGTTTTCACATGGGAATCAACTTTTAGTTTGTTTGGTTTTTTTTTTTAATCACAATGGTATCAAGAAAGAAGAAAGGATAAAGTCATTGCTGTCCTTGGTAGAGTTAAAATTAATCTGCTGTGCAGCAGTATCTGCTTTTCCATGTTTCCTTGCTGTTTCCCAGAGCTGTGCACAGACACAGTAGAAGCCTGCTACTTCCCACTCCCAAATTTAAATAAAACCATACCCTCAACTCCAATAAATTTCTGTCAATCTGCTGTCAATCTGCTGAAGCAATGATGTAGCAATTAAATACTTCAAACAAGTTATCACTGAGCTGTCACTGCCTGACCCCTTGGGATAGTCTGTCCTAAATTGCTGAAGCAACATGTGCTGGATCTAATCTCAGGGACAACTGCATAACTCTGCAAGAATAATTTGTATGTAGAACTGAGCACTGTACCATGATATCCAAGTATGGGTGAGGAAATTTGATTTATGTATTGGAAACATAGCTATCCCAGACTCTCCCTGGGACATCTCAGCTTGATCGCAGGTTTCTGTGGTGCTGCATTATTTGCTGAAGGAAACTACAACATTTTCAGTGGTCCTCAGTTACTTGGTGACAAGCAACCGAGAAAGATTAAAGCAGGAAGACAGCCCCTCCTCTGGTCCCTGTGGGGAGTTTTAACACCAGTTTGTGACCTTGAAGGTGAAGTTTCTATTGCCGTTCTTCAAATATATCTCACAATATCTGGATAAATTTAGTGTTTTTAAAGTATGTTTTCTGCTAAAGCATATGTAATAAACATCCAAAACCTTAGCCCAAATAGCAGTCAGGTTTTTTGTCCTACTTAAAGAGACTGTAATGTCTCTTGTATTGTGGCAAATATGAGCAAGGACCAGGTAGAAGTAGAAGCTTTAATTTGGAATGAAAAGATATTTTCCCTTCCTTTTCCTTATTTTATAATGACTTTATAATGATAAATCTAGCAAATCAGAACTGTTTATTTGTCTTTAACCTGCTGTGATGTCACAGTAAGAGGACAAACAAGTTCTTTTAGGGATCCTTGGCAGAATGATGATGGTACTAAACTGTAGTTACAATTAAAGTCTCAAATTGTAAAGTCGTAGAAGTGTAACTGTAGTTACAATTAAAAAATTATTACAATAAATACAATTTATTCTCTTAATTTTTCTTAATTAAGCATTTTATGATTAGCATAACACAGCTCAACATGAGATTAGGAAAAAATCGACTTAAAAACAAGGCTGAAAACCTTCATTATTAAGCATTCACTACAAATGCCTCACCTTAATGGTCAATGCCTTGCAATGTTCTGATGAAAGACAACCTAAATCCCCTAACTAGCATTTGGATATGCTTTGAAAATAACCACTACCAGCAGGTTACACTGCTGTGTCACTTTGCAGTTTATGTTTCAATACAAGAATATTAATGACAATTTTTGACCAGAGACATCAATTTCAATAAGACTTGTACTGCCCCACACATTGACATAGCTAATATACTTGCACAACTGCCAAGGCTTGACACTCGAAACAGGGCATCTTGAAATCATGTATGCAGGAAAAGAAGGGAGAGGGGAGCAGAGGCGAGAAAAGTTCATGATGGGGAGGAGGACTCTGTTAAACTTAATACTGCCCATAAAGCTGTGCCCTGTTTTACTACTGACTCACACAGCCTGTATTTTTTGTGATTTTGGACAAAAATCATCCAGGTTCCATGAATGAAATGGCAGTCTTAATGCTACTGAGATATCCCAACCCACAGAAGATACCTGCAAAATTAAAACTCGAAAGGAACAGCTCCATCAGCAAATCTCAAGCTTTGGCTGTGGTACAGGGATCATGATATTCCTCTGAAGAGTAACAGATTCAGAATATTAGAGTACTGAAAAAAGTGAATAATTTGCAGCTTCAGATGACAGTGGAAACTGTTCAGGGACATTACTAAGACACTGATTGGACTCGTGCTGTTGGCTGGCAACAGAGTTTTCATTAGGGAATGCTGAGCAACTGTGTAACTGTCAACACAGTTATAAGGAGATAAGAGTGTATTAGTTTCTGCTCTGCCAATAAAAACTATTATTGCCACAAGATTGTATGACTTTTATTACTAACAAAACTAAATACTGTGAGTTGATTAGAATATACTATGGTTTGTTTCTTTTACTATTGGCAAAGTGTAACTATAAAGTGGAAAATCTTGCTAAATATTAGTCTCAGCATTTCATATATCTTCTTTAGCATACTGTTCTATTTTACCATCCCTAAGTTTGTTTATCCTTCTGATAAACTCCAGCAGCTCACCTCTAGCCTGTAAGAGGTATTTTCCACTTTAATTTTTTGAAAAATAAAAGCATTATCATAGGAAAAAACAGACAAACCTGAAAATCTCATTAAGAGTACCTTAGCGTAATCTAATTAATGGATAGAAGTTCAGCACAGTAACATTCAGTCACTTATCTGATCATCTGGTTTGCTTTTATCCACCTCAGCATAATCCTCAGTGATCATATGTGAAGAAGAGCAGGATGTGGTACAGATTGGAAGACACCTCCTTTATTGAACAACAGTTCTCTGAATGGCTGAGTATTCACACTACCTCATGAACTGCACAATAAATCTCCACTCTGAAATTTCCAGTCCAACAAAGCAAGTTTATGGGAATAGTTAAGCCAGAGCTGTCCTCTTGCCAGATGTAGGTAGGAGTGAGGCATAATGTGCTAGTTTGTCACATTTTCCCAGATAAAAGATTCTGGTCATTTCATATCAGACAGACTGCCACATTTCTGTGACTGAGGAACAGGGTCTTAGGAAAGAAGTGATGCAGCCATCCTTACCACAGACCAGGTATAACAAGAAGGGAAGGAATCAGAACTTCAGCCCTTATCTGCAGGAGTGCCAGCTGTAAAGAAGTTGCAGCCACGCTCATGATGTAGCTGCCTGTCTGCAGCTGGTGCTAACAAGGAGGCTGCAATGTGGTGGTGATAGCTCATGTCTAGTTATGTCTCACAGCTGCCCTAATCAACTAGCATGTCAGCTGATACATATAGGTATAGATATAGATGATATAGATAGACATAGACATAGACATAGACATAGACATAGACATAGACATAGACATAGACATAGACATAGACATAGATAGATATAGAAAAAGTTTTTTAAGCCAGTTAGGTCCAGTGGAAGTCAAGAGTGACTTAATCCTGAAGTATGCAGTTCAGACAAGCTCCACTGAGGAGCTGCACTCACCAGTTGGTGACTAAGTAGGATCTGGGTGTTTGATTGTTGTCAGTGACTTACTGACTCTACTGCCTCAGCTCACATTAGAGGGAAAAGAAAGACATAGTACACCTAGAGTTAACTCTGTCAGTATTTATTCTTCTTTTTAGACTTCTCACTGGCAGCATTACTAGGGTTTGGTGCAGCTGAGGACAGCTGGATGGACATCCTGATACTGGGTGGCTGCATAGAATCTAAGAAGATGTCACATCTACAGTGAAGGAGTTTCAAGGGAGTGATGTAAAACCTCCTACAGAAGCTTAGTCCCACAACAAAAAGAATGAAAGGAGCAAGTGTAAGAGCCAATAAGACCAAGGACCATATACAAAAAAATTCTGTTCCACAAACATGTTTCATTCTATGGTTCAAGGACATAAAGATAGGAAAGAATGAAAAATGCAATGATATCTTAACATCTGTCTTTCCTGATTAACTGTTATAACGCATGAATTAATTTTTGGACAATAAACCTACAGAAAACATTCTCTCCTGAGGTTTGTACATTTAAGTCAGAGGTTTACTATTTTCAAGACACAAACCACTCTGATAAGGATTTGCAGAAATTCCAATTTGTAACATGAATATTTAAATGTGGGTTTAGTAAGGAAAAAAATATAAGTATCTTCATCAAAGCAAGTAGTTCAGACTAGAGTGCTTAAAGCAAGTAGTTCAGACTAGAGTGTTTAATCCTAACATGAAATGTTATGAAGAAAAGCCTTTAGAAAAACATATATGCTTGTCCTTTTATGTGGAGAGTTTTCCTACAGCCATGCATTGGCAATGTCAGTGACAAGAGAGGGTAATGCTTTATGGCATGTACAAAACTTTAAGCCAGCAGTGCCCTGGCAGCCAGGAGGGCCAAGCGTGTCCTGGGGGCATCAGGGACAGCACGGCCAGCCGGGCAAGGGAGGGGATTGTCCTGCTCTGCTCTGGGCTGGGGGGCCTCACCTCCAGGGCTGGGAGCCACAATATAAGACAGATACCAAGCTATTAGAGAACATCCAAAGGTGAGACAAGAGGATGGTGAAAGTCTGGAAGTGAAGCTGTGTGAGGAGCAGCTGATGTCACTTGGTCTGTTCAGCCTGGAGGAGACTGAGGGGTGACCTTGTTGTGGTCTTCAACATCTTCATGAGGGGAAGTGGAGGGGCAGACACTGATCTCTTCACCACTGTCACCAGTAACAGGACCCAAGGAAACATCATGAAACTTAGTCAGAGGAAGTGTAGTTTATCAGGAACAGGTTCTTCACACAGAGGGAGGCTAGGCTTTGGAACAGGATCCCTGGGGAAGTGGTCACAGCACTATGCCTGACAAAATTTAAATGTTTGGACAATGCTCTCAGGCACAGGTTTTTATTCTTGGGGTGTCCTGCACAGGGC
>VXBB01000895.1:16871-30472 GCA_013399915.1 Illadopsis cleaveri | reverse complement strand
AAATTGCAAAATGTATTTTTGTTTCTTACATTTAAGTCCATAAATAACACCATTTTGCTTTCCCCTTACCCATTGTGCAGATGAAAGACTTAGAAAGAAATGAAAGGATAATATCCAACTGTGACAAATTTCACTCTTTTTTTTCCACAGCACATAATTTGCGTGTCTTTTGTTTTAAGTAGGAGAATGATATGAAATTATCCACCAGCGCACAACTCCTCGCTCCTCAGTGGCTGAAAGCTACGAATATGTCAAAAGCAAATGAAGGGGAATCTGCTTAAATATGTTAATATCAAGCAGAAGTTATTATACATATATATATGTTAATATCTCTGTAAGTTATTTTTATATATATATAAATAAAAGTTATTATATTTATATATATATGTGTGTGTGTGTATAATATAATATAAGTTGTATATGCACTTAACACCAGTCTGCTCCATCCGAATATTTTTCCAGCTGTGTCTCAGCTGTGTGGCTGTGCTGAGGTTGCTGCCAGCCCCACGGNTTAGTCAGAGGAAGTGTAGTTTATCAGGAACAGGTTCTTCACACAGAGGGAGGCTAGGCTTTGGAACAGGATCCCTGGGGAAGTGGTCACAGCACTATGCCTGACAAAATTTAAATGTTTGGACAATGCTCTCAGGCACAGGTTTTTATTCTTGGGGTGTCCTGCACAGGGCCAGGAGTTGGACTTGATGATCCCAAGGGGTCTCTTCCAACTCAACATTTTCTATGATTCTATGGTTTTATGAAATACTTTCGATGACACAATGTTTTTTGTTGGCCTATCATGAGTGATCTTCTGAAAATTATAGAATCGTAAAAAAACCCAAATTATCTATTTGCAAGATTTTCTCTCCTTTCCATACTAAATACATGTTTCTTTTCTCTTTTAGGAAAATTTAGTTTCAGTATATGTTATTCCTCAAGTATCCAAGACTATGCCCTGTCCTTCAGTTTGAAATGTGGGGATACTATTTTTTTGATATGTTGGGAAAAACATTGTGGAAGACATTGGAGTGGGTCTTAAAACTGGAAGGTATGTAGGCAGTTTGAGCTAGCACCAATTTAGCACTTGTGAAACAAAGTTTGATGACAGACTCTTGAGGGAAAAGATAAGATGTCACCTCAGAGACCTGTTTCATGTACACCATTTCCTACAACAGGAGTTCTGTAGCAAACTATGGGTAAAAAATGGCTAAGCAAACTGATGTGGAATACAGAGTTTTAAAACGTATTTGTTCCACCAAGAATAGCTTTTTTGCAATTTTTAAAATAATATTTTTAAATTAGAAATTTTTTTTTTCAGAAAAAACTTCCAGTTTGCCACTGGTGTTTGTCCTTCTTATAGTACAAGTGAAGGTAAAAAGTGAAAAGAATTTTAGAGTTATTTTGTGCATAACAAAAACAAATTTTCAAGAGTAAACATTAAAAATAGAAAATTGTAAATTTCATGTAATTGCAACTACTAGACTTCAAATTGCAAAATGTATTTTTGTTTCTTACATTTAAGTCCATAAATAACACCATTTTGCTTTCCCCTTACCCATTGTGCAGATGAAAGACTTAGAAAGAAATGAAAGGATAATATCCAACTGTGACAAATTTCACTCTTTTTTTTCCACAGCACATAATTTGCGTGTCTTTTGTTTTAAGTAGGAGAATGATATGAAATTATCCACCAGCGCACAACTCCTCGCTCCTCAGTGGCNGACACTCAGCCTGTGTGTAGGTCACCAGTGGGCACAGTGTCCGGGCAGTGTCCCCAGGGACGGGGCTCCCAAGGACACGTGTGACACTCACAGCACGTGTCTGCCCTCTGTGCCCCAGGACCCCATCAGCTGCTGCATGACAGGCCATGTGCTTTGGCAAAGAGAGGTGGAGGGTAAATTTGCCCAGAGGCACTTTCCAAATTTGTTCCCTGCTGTACAGCAGATAAAGGATTTTTCTTAAATGATAGAATCGGTATCAAGAGGTAAAAGAAAAGTAGTTCTCTGTATGTCAAACTTGTGCTAAGTATGAATATTAGACTAAAATTTTAGATGTGGAAGTCAAAAGGTATGAACATGTGCCCTTTAGAAATGTGTGCAGCACTGCTGACATTAACTTAATGGCTTAGTTTGCTTTGAGGACTTCTTACATTTGCCCATAACATGCTAAAATCCTTCCCAATTTCTTTTTTTCTTTTCCCTCAATGACTATTAAAAAAATGCCATCATAGCTCCCATTACAAGACATAATAGAATAAATAAATGCCCCATTTCTAGTGCACTGTAGCTGTAGCTGGCAGCTTTTAGGTCGGGTGAAGTGTTGAATGGACAGAAAAAGTTCAAAGAAATGGAAGAATTTTTTCACTCTGTTGTTGCAGAATGACAACTACTACTGACATATCTAGTAAATCCAGTAGCCAAATGCCATATGAAAGTGAAAACTTTAGTATTTTTCATGCCTTAATTCTCAGTGTTATCTTGAATTGATAGTAGCATAGACTCTTTTTAAGGTTCTACTTTAACACCATCAGAAATGATATCTTGAATAATTTAATCAAGACATGTATATCACAAGAACACCCAGCCCCCACGCCCTCCATTTGTTTCTAGTAAAGGCTAAAGTAATGCTGCACAGCTCAGGATGTGCTCTGGTGTCATCTCATGGCATTCCTATAGTCTTTGCCTAGACCCACTTTCCAAAAACTACCTCCCACGTGTTATGGGCACAGATGAAGAATGCTAAACCAGTATTTAATTATTTTTTTAATTTGAAATTAGATTATTTTTCATGCTGTTCTGAGTATATTGGTTGGTACTAAATTCTGCAAATAATTTCTAAATACAGAAGTAAACAGAGTGTGATAAATTTCTTAAAATCACAAAATGTCTGCTGGGAACTGAGGCTCTGTCACCTCATAAATAGTATCTTCTGACACCTGATTTCTCCTCAAAGATCATGAGCTTGAGCAGTCTGCAGCAGTGGAGAAGGGGACAGTTAAAATGACACCTTAGAAAATGCAAAGATGGAAAGAGAAGTATCTTTCATGGAAGACCCTCTGAATTCTTTAAGAATATGTGAAACCATAATCTTTCCAACAGGAACATTAGAAAATATCCTTCATATAATTTTTCACAATTGTTATAGTTTTTAAAGGGTGAGGGTAATCAAAGTGTTTCCTAGCATACTTTCCTCCCTGCTCCCATAGACCTCAGCCAAAAATGCAGGAAAAACTGATTTTGTATGCTTTGATAAGTTTACAAAACACAAATCATCAATAGCTCAAAGCCTCTTAGATTCCCTCAGCCTTATGTGTTTCCTAAGGAAGTATCCCTGAATCTGAGATTTCAGAAATGTGAAATCCTCAGATTTTGAATTCATGCACAAGGGAGTCCTCCAAGGCAGTGTCTTCAGCAGTCACCAGACTGTGATAAAGGTATTGCTGGACAAACATTTGTAGTTGGGACATTTTCAGGTGTACAGGAGCAACTTAGAGTGAGTGTAGAAAACTATATACCATGTGCTGTATCCCCATACATCCTTCAGACCTAGAGAAGTTTCACATCTAGGGTTACAACCTGGAACAGAAAACTTCAGCCTTTTAGATCATATTTTAGATACCCATTGTTTCTGAGCTAGGTAAGATATTGCATTAGAAACATGCTGAGTATAAGCATATTTCAGTTCCTTCCAATTCAGTCATTAGATGTCTAGAAAAGTATTTGTAAAAACAGGTTTGACTTCAATTCAGAGATATTTATTTCCCTGGAATTTCTATAGAACTCAGCATATTGTGTTGGTACCAGCACAAAGGCTTCACCCTCTCCTTTCTACCATAAAGGACCACTGCCAAAAAGGCCACAACTTATGTGGACTTAAACACTAAGTTAAAAAGGGTGATAACATCTCCTAGTAAAATGTATAGAGGGAAAAGGCCAACAAATTAGAGGTAGCATAAAACAGGAAATAATGCAAGCACTGTGACATTACAGCTGAATTAAAAAATACTCACTGAGGCAGCATTGAGCAACTCTCAACATTCACCTATTTCCCCTTCAAATTTAATTGGAATGAATTTCTAAAGAAAATAGATCCCATTAGGCCACTTTCTTGAAACATGTAGATGCTGTCTTAAGAATTCAGCTAAATGGGAAGTTTTGGTTAATTGGTTATATCCTTTTTCTACTTTAAAACTTAGGCAAGCAGAAAATGATGCCCCTTTAAATTCTTATTTAAAGGAAATACATCTATTCCCAAAATCCTCATCCTTTCAGGATGGCATGACTAAAGCACATGAAGCTATTTCAAGGTACACATCTTGCAGCATTAGCTGCATTGCTGAAAGAAAAAGCCTCTTAGTAAAGGCAGCTTCAGATCCTGGTGAGAGTTCCATAGGAGTCCTGCTGAGTCAAAGCATGTTTGATTTGCTGTTTTTGCTAGCAGACAGACTCTCAGCACAAATCCACTCTCTGTGAATTCTTGGCTACATATTACATATATAGGTGCTAAGAGATTTAAATTAAATTATGGATACTGTATTATTTTTTAGTACAAAATGTTAATAGTAACATTGGCTATAGAATTTTTCACAGCTGAATAGATTTATGCTGACTTAGATATGGCATCTAGAGGTACAACTATTATTCATCTACATCTGTAGTTAAAAAAGAGAAATGTCAGTCATATTTCAGGCTGCAAAAAATATCTTTTAATATAAAAACCATTCCAACACACATTTTAAAACAAAGTCCTTTATCCAAACCTAAAAGGTACCTGTAGATTCATTGTCCTGTCTGCAGTGCAGTTTCTAAANAATACACAGATACCTGCATGTAGCCATGCTTGCTTTTCTGCAGCATTGGTAATTGCCAGTTTTCTCTAACTTTTCTCACATTCAGAAGCAAGCTGTGCAATTACTATCAAAATTGAAGCCAGGGCTGATCAAATTTAATTATGAGCTGTGAGATGGGAGTAATGAAAAAAAAGAACAGCAGAACAGCAACTGGGCTTATGACATTAAAAATACAAATAACAGGCAAATCTACGTCTCATCCTGACAAGTGAGGCACTCAGCATATCTGTCATTCCTTTCATCATGCAGATGACTTCTCAGCAGCTCTCGACAAAAAATACTGCAATCCCTTATTTCCACCAAATTTCTATAAAAGCTGTCAACTCCTTGTAAATCTTCTAGATAAAAATGATTGAAAAGTCATATTTCATAATGAATCTATTTAAGAACTCCATAGCTTTTAAATATTTTCTTGCTGCCTTTTAAGGTGACTTTTTTCTTTTTAATTAGCATGAAGCCTGGTTACTTTTTACCGGGAGAGAGAGTGCCAAATGTAACAGGTCTAGGAGACTGGAAAACAAACAGGTGGGAAAATTAATAATAAGTACTCATATTTACACTTGCTATGAAAGAAGTCTTTGTGTTAGAGGAAGAGAGATAATACATGGCATGCCATCTGGTTTGCCTGGAGATGAGACAATGAAATTTTCAGGTCACAGCTGGTTGGTTCTAAACAAGACATTATCAACTCAGTGCTAGAATAGAATCAGCCCGTGGACAATGAAGAGCAGGGCAAAGCAAGAAAGTGCTTCATGTGGCAGGGCCAGGAAGCAGTGCAATTGGCAGTCACATCTGCAGGTTCACCAGGGAGATTTGCGTACTCCTTTATTCCCTGGTTTTGTCAAACTTTTGCAGCAGCATCTATGAATTAACCTTTTCATCTACATCCTGTTAGGTAGCAGATTCTGTCTCATGTTGTTGAATGGAGCAGTACTCACACATGTGTAAGAGCAAGTACTTACATGATGTTTCCAGCTTGTACAATACAGGCAAAACACCACTTTGTCACAACAACTCACAGGGAGCAAAGGTTCCTTCCTCTTGGAGTATGAAACAGAGATGCCACTCAGACACAACCAATTGTCCAAAGACAGTTATCCAATCTGTACTACTCATTCAAGCTTATAGATCTCTCAAAAATGGAAGGAGTTGCTCATAAGAGCAATTTGGTATAGGGGCATATAGATAATTTGATGAAGAAAAGATGGGACACAGTCTGGAGTTGCCCCTTTCCCCTGGAGTACTGTTAATGACTACATCCCTGGTGCTTACACTTGAAATGTTTGGCAACCCAAGATCCCATTTCACTGCAGCAGAGTCAAGCTAAGGTTTTCAATTCTTTTCAGAGTGACAAATGGCCAGTCTCAGACAGACTGAGAGAAACTCCAAGGGAACTCCAAGGGTTGAGAGGGAAAGTCTCAATGGGTTCCGTGACATCTTCTACCACAGCAATAAGTAGAAGAGTATGAAAGAGAGAAAATTCTTTTTCTTGGATGGTTTAATGCTGCGTAACAATTTCTGTTAGAAACGTGTATCACAACATCACTACTTTTTAAGTTTAAAGCATGCTTCTGACCTTGTCTGTCCTGAAAGAATGACACACTAGAACATATCTTTAAATAAATTTTAAAAAGCCAAAGAAATATACAGAACAAATCACATAAACCCTGAACAAAGTCCTCTTTCAAACACAGTTGTCCCATGGGAACTACATGCAAGAGAGCATGTGGAACACACATGACAAATGTTATTCATATCATTCAGAAAAGTGCTGGAGGCCTCTTGGATATTAAAACAACTCTTAAAGGGGGAAAAATCACTGAGGGAAATTCTGGCTTTCCTTTTATATTAGCTTTACTTAAAAAAGCTTTAGATGATCTAGATGCTGACTGACCCATGTGTGATTAAAATATCTCTGCTTTTATGGAGACATCCGGGCCATCACATAACACCAGGTAATACAGATTCCAGCCATTCTATGGGTTCTGCTGTTCTCATAAAGTTTGCTCATTTTAACACTTGATTCACAGGGCTGACAGAACAATGTATATCCAGCTATAGATAAAAAATTAAATTAAAAAATGACCCTCAAAACTGGTATCTCATTTTTTTCCTTAAAGTACAGGAACACTTTCTGGTGTCTTAGCAGTTAATCTCCACATTAACATGTTTCTGGTTTTAGTAGTATGAATAACCTACATGAACTGAAATTACAGAAAACACAATGGTTACAATTAATTATATGTAAAACATTTTTAAATATTCATTGTGTTTCCTAACTAAAAAAAAAAACATCACCAAATATTCAGGTATAGGAATCCTTGAGCATCTGATTTGGGTTTCATTTTAAGTTTTCCAAAACAATTTACAATCTGTTACGGCAGATAAGTGATATCACACATACTCTTTGAGTATATATTTAATATAAATTCCAATTTTTACTCACCAATCCTGCACGGCATTGAAAGAGTCTTCATTTGTGATGTCATACATTAAAATGAAGCCCATTGCACCCCGGTAGTAAGCTGTGGTAATTGTTCTGTACCTCTCTTGGCCTGCTGTGTCCTGAAACAATAACAAACTAAATTTTTACATTGCACATAAATTGACAACTTTTTTTTTTCTTTTTTCTTCTATAGAAAAAAATCTCTGAAGAGAATTACCGCACAACTTTGCAATCCTGAGAATAAGCAGAAATAGTAGAACTCTGCATTGGATCATAATAAGAGGGATATGTCAATTCTATCATGAGGGGAGAGTGCGGAGCATGGCCTTCAGTCAGCCCATATATCCTGAGTCATTAGTGATTCATTTCATCCACTCTGAGAGTTGGGTAAGAGCTTTCTGTTCTGCTCCTGCCTTGTACTTTCCCAGTGTGACTGAAGTAAAATCTGGGTAAAATGTTGGAAACAATATAGCATCCTTAGGACCTTCATTACAAGTACAAGATGGTTCCTAAAGCCAGGAAACATCTTGAATAAGAAGGCAATGTCTAACTGTTCTGTTCTTGTAATTTTAATCCACTCATAGAGTTTTTTGCTGACAAAAAACCCAAACAAAAAAACAAAAAACCCCCTGTATGGCAGTGGTCTTAAAACAAGGATATCTGGCAAAAAAAGAAGAAATTTGCTATCAGTCCCTTAGCTCAACCCAGTTTTCTCTCTCATCTTAATCAACAGTGTTTAAAGCAAGAAATGCAGAAATTTAAGTCTTATCTCCTACTCCTTGCTTTCCTTATTTCCATTAAAAACTTTTCAGGGTTGCAACTAGCTTTTAATATATTTAATGCAATTTCTAGCATAGTGTTTAGTCTAGAGAAAAGAAGGCTGGCTGCAGATCTTGTTAATGCTTTTATAAATATAACATAAACATTTCACGACAGGTGCCAAGAGGATGGTACCAGACTCTTTTTGGTGGTGCCCAGTGACAGGACAAGGCATGATGGCCATAAACTAAACCACAAAAAGTTCTGTCTCAGCTTGAGGAAGAACTTCTTTACATTGAGGGTGGTACTGGAATAGGCTGCCCAGGGAGGGTGTGGAGCTTCCCTCTCTGGACACCCTCTACACCCACTTGGATGTGTTCCTGTGTCACCTGCTCTGGGTGACCCCACACTGGCAGGAGTTTGGATGATGGGATCTCCAGGGGTCCTTTCCAACACTAAGGATTCTCTGATTCTGTGCTACAATCACCTATGTCTGCACTAAAATTGAGACACAACAGCAATAACTGAAATACAGGAAATGCATAACTTTTTCATGTTCCAGCATACCTATTTAATATTTTTAAGCCATTAATATTACTAGCATTACAGGAGACATATGTCAGTGCAATCCCGCAATTAACAGATCACCTGTGCATACTTAATTTTAAGAAATTTTGAAAATTAATATAAATATTTCCAATTTTTTTGACAGCTAGGAAATAGATTACTTTACTAAACAGATAAATCTATATCATTTACCTTCCTACAAAGACTAACCAGTAACAAACATATTTTGTATGTTTTCTGAAAAAATTTCTAGGCTAGAAGTACTCCCTTGTGAACAAAAGAAAAATAGATTAGGTGGGCCTCCATTTCTGCATATATACCATTCATTTAATAAACTAATAAAATAAGAAAAGGAGATTCGACATGCAACAGAAAAACTAGATTAAAAAAAAAATCCAAGCTCATTATTGAAACAAGCTTAGCTAGGATATATGATTCCTGGTTATTCTGGATTACAGTATCTTCTGCTTTGATATAGTTTCAGTGATTCAAGATGGAAAGCCAAAGTAATAGTTAGACTTTAACAGGTCTCACATGAAATTAGATTACATCTTTGTGGGAAAGGCCAGACAGAGCTAAACTTTTTCTGCTTATGCTCTCCACTGGCTGAGCCTCTAGCAGCTGTGGTCTAGAGCTTGGATAACTGCTCCCAGATTTTCTGGCACTCCTGAATATTAAGGTATTAAGATGTTCACTAAGCCTGCGCATATTTCATTTATGAAAAAAAGCTTTACTTTCATTTTTTTGTTTGTTGGTTTGGGGTTTGGGTTTGTGGGGGTTTTTCTTGGTGGTGGTTTCATTTATTTGATTTGTAATTAGACAAATAAAGACATCTGTCAGAGGGACAGAAGCAAAATATGGCCCACAGCAAGCATTCAACCTGTACAGAAGAGAGAGGATTTTCAAAAAAAATTTATCAGTGTCTATCTGCTTGTTTTTTAGTTAGAGACATGTTTGATTAGTATGATAGCATGACCACTCTCACTGAAGACAATCTTATTTTGCTCTGGGTGGTTTCCACTGAGGCCCATTTGCAGATAAGAGTGAAAAGCCCTAGCAATAAAGCCATTAGTCATTGATGCTTTCTATCCAAGACATCAACTATTTTCTGTGCAATGTAAAACCCTGTAGGGTGGGCTTAGGAGCTCTTGATTATAAAAATAAATAATGAAAATAAATGAGTTCAAAGGACAAAAAATCAAGATGAAAGTTCTTAAATGGTTTTACAAAAAGGGGCAAGAGGCTGCAGATAAAAATCCAAACACTCACTGACTTTGGGAGAGAAGATGTTTGTCTAGACAAAAGCAATGGATTTGTGTCTAGGAAGGAACCAGATATTTGGAGTTATTCTCAAATTCTGATTCATAATTCTAAAGTCATAGCTAATGCTATGTAAATAGGATGATAAAAAAAGATTTTCTGAAGTGATATTTTAGTATACATGACATAGATGGATGACCATTAATAAAGGGGAGTACATTATTTCCACATATAGATAATCACATTCCTCTTGATATTATTTTATATTCACTTGCTATGAGGAAGCAATTAAAATTTTAATAGGCCTAATGCATAATTTATGCAGTAAAGTGTTTATGACCATGTAAGAAATGAACCCAAATACAAATAATCAATGTGTCAAAACTTTTTGTGTTCCACACATTCAATAAGTGTGTTCTTTTCTATTCAGACAAGAATACCTTTGTAAGTGCCCTAAGGATAAGTCCTTTTGTATGACCAGTAAGGAACTTAAATACCATTTGACAGGAGAGACAGCACACTAGAAAAATCATATACTTTAATATTAAATATTATATTTTATTACACTCATTTATTTGAAGCAGATAACACAACTATGTACATGGTTTTTCTGTTTATTAGCTTCTATTCTTATGGAAGAACTATGCAAAAAAGAACTGATTTACATGTTTTATCATATTTATAGTTATACATCACTCTGACTGTATCCTCAGGTACTGTTACATACTTGTACTTGAAGAACACCTTTTCCAATTCAGGCAGGGCTACTGTCTGCTGCTATGTTATCTTAGCCTATTTGGCAAGACCACAGAATTAATCTGATGACTGTCTTCTTAGATTTAAATTCTAAAATATAACATTTGTATTTGCACTGACTGATGTTTATTTCTAAGCAAACTAAATAAAATAAGCCCGAGGAAGAATAAAATTTGGGCTATTATTGACTGGCATTTTAAGCAAGGCAGTTCATTTTTATCTTTGATGAGCAGAAAACAAGACACATAGATCATGTTGGGGACTTAGTCATTCATGTAGTTAATGTCTGGTAAGAACAGATGATTGTTCATTAAGTGAGTGGAAATGCAGAGGGGAATGAATGATGGTGAGGGAATACTTCATGAAAACTACCACACACAAAACACAAAAAGAGGAATTTTACAAATCTTAGGAAAAATACAAACACACACACACACAAATCTCAGCAGCTACAAGAAATATTTTCAAATAGTACATTCACTTTCATAAATTCAATTTTTAATACAGCTGCACTATTCCATTAGCTTCTGGTTAGCTCATCCTACCTTTGTGAATCTTTTTTAGTAAGCATCAGATTTTAATTATTAAATCACATTATCATAAGGTTTGGTGGTCACAGTACTTTAGAAATTGTCCATTCTCTGAGCTTTGTATACCACACAATAGCTAATAGTCCACAGTCTTGAGTATTTGGAAGACTCTGATGCTTGCTTTTCACGTTTTGATGCCTCTAGTATGCTTTGTTAGGGTTCTTTTCTTAACTGATTTTTTTCATGCATAATGGAAATTAGTCATCTGCAAATATTTCCATGCTCCAGATCCTGATATGCATGATTTCATATTTGAAAAATTCATTGCTTTTGCAAGTGATCCAACAGCTAAAAGGACCAGTAAATTTTTCCTATCAATAAAGGTCTTGAAGATACACACACATCTGTAGACAGGGAAAGAAGAATGGTAGAGGTATGGATTGAATGCAAAATATTTGGTTCCACCTCTTGATGAAGATAACAATCTGGTATGCTTTTGGCCAACTCTCATTCTTCCTGATCATATATGTATCAAATAGTAGGTAAACAAATTACCTTGGTTCTTCATTTGAGTCAAATTTATAACTGTGAAATTCAACATATAATAAAACAATAGAATTTGTTAGTTGTTTGTATAGTAACTGCATGAATCAGTGTTTGTCCTGTGTTCCTCTCTTTAGTAATGTTATGCAGAATTTCCTACAGATTCTAATTGTTACTGTGGAACTGCTATATCATTATAGGCTTTAGTGTATGGGGAATGCACCAGCTGCTGACAACAATGTTCCCAGAGGAATGGAGAGATATCATGTAATAGCCATCTGTGAAAGCAGAAACACTTGAGGACAGGAAGCTAGCTGACCCAAGAGGAATTGCTTGTTTCACATGAAGTTAAGAGTTTAGTGGGCTGGAAAGTCTCAAAATGCAAATCAAGGTTCTGATAATAATCCTGGAGATACTATTTAGTATCCTACTTGCAAAGTACAGTAATCTAACTCAACAGAAGTAAACCCTTCCTACTGTCAAGTCCTGCTAAGCTAGACTTCATCAAGAACTTGCCATACCAACTTAAACTACAGCAGTGTTTTTGCAATGGGTTAAATCAGACACTTGAATTCATCTGCTGTGTGCCCTCCCTCTCACCCTGGCCTAGCACTGCACCACTGACAGGAACAATACTTTATGCAAACAACTTGCAAGTGGAGTTGCCCATTATTAACAGACAGTTCTGAAGGTGAAAACAAACAGCATTTGGCAGCAAGAACTTTTAATGAGCCTGTCATGAGAGTTCAGCCTGCAAAACACAAATTTTTTTTTAGCATGCTTGAGTGACTCTGTGCCTCTGCATTTCTGTTCTGTATGCCAAACACACAAACATCTTTTTTAGATCCACTTCCTCACTACAAGTTTTACTCATTTCATAATACAGCTTGTTCTCTGTACCATAAACCTGGCAAGAGTAGAGGAGGATTTCTGGGACTGTGTTTATACCCCTGCTTCACATCCACACCGTTTGAAGATGAGGCAAATAGAAAGACAAAATTAGAAATGTGAGTTGGGAGACTCTTCACTTTGCAGGCCAAAATTTCTGTTAAGGTAAACAAAACTGGCCAAGCATCAAGAACCTCAGCTCCCTAATGACTTTCATTTTCCTTTCCTGCTGTTGCTACCTAAAGGTAATTTATATACTCAATCAAAGACACTCAGTACTTCTCTAATTTTTCTGATCTCTCCTCAGGTATTTCTGGGGTCTCAGGAAAAAAAGGATAAAAATAAAAGTATGATAACCATAACCCCCCAACCAACCGACAAAAAATCCCCCAAAAAACCAATCAACCAACCAAAACAAAATAACAACAACCCCCATCACCAATAATCACCCCCTCAGAACTAAGAAAAAAAACGCAAAAAAACAAAATCACAAAAAGAAAAAAGCTACCAAANTATATATATATATAGGCATTTGGAGCTTGAAAAGCAGCTACTGAGCTTGCCAATACATACCTGCTAACCTTATGTGCTAGTCCTTAGAACTCACCTCAAAATCAGAGCTGATTGTTCCTTCCTCAAACAGAAGGAATGCAGGAACATGGTAGGGCTAGCTGGAAATACCTGGGGTCAGANCAATCAACCAACCAAAACAAAATAACAACAACCCCCATCACCAATAATCACCCCCTCAGAACTAAGAAAAAAAACGCAAAAAAACAAAATCACAAAAAGAAAAAAGCTACCAAAAAACCCAACAACAACAAAAACCCCCCAAACCCCCAAAAAGTTATTCAAACAGGGGCAAAGATGACCTCTCCAAAAATCCTCTTGAGATAAGGAGAAAACCTTCCTGAAGCCTGCTGCTAATCACCCAGGAAGAGCAGCTGTGGATTTATATCAGAAGCAATTGGGCAGGGGATAGAGAAAGAGGACAGGGAGAAAAGCTGCT
>VXBB01000895.1:4538-15855 GCA_013399915.1 Illadopsis cleaveri | reverse complement strand
CATAGTGAAAAAAATTAATTTCCTCACATTTTTCAGAAAAATAATGAAACAACAGAGACCCATTCTGAAAAAAAAAAGAATAGTTCTATACAATCAAAACCAGCAGAGCTGTGACAAGTATCTTTGTTTTACAGGCAGTTATTACCATATGGGAAGCAGCATATGGAAAAAAAAGTGGTAGTCTTAGTTTTGTATTTTTTTGTTTTTCAAAGCTCTTGCTCCCAGTCCTGAGATCATACAAAAACAGCAATAGGTTTTTTCTTCTTTTTAATTTTTATATTCAGAGACTAAAAATGTGTCCTGGTGCCTAATGAAAAAAAAAAAAACCCAAAAACTTTTACTATAAACCAAAATTAATGTATTATCAAAAACATTTTTACTAAACCCAACATCATTTCAGAATGTTGAAATTTGACATTGAATTTTTGAAAAGCCTGAGAGGATCAGAACAACCTGCATTTCAATGAAAAGAGGAAGAAATATAAGATCTATGATAACATTTCAAGGAACAGTAATCATAGAAACCTCAAACTCAAGTACAGACAACCTTCAGGCTTGAGTGAAAGTCTCCTTAAGCTCCAGGAGTGCAGTTGGTAATTTGGACACAAATAGTGGCCATCACACTTACAATGGGACAGGTGCAGTTTGGAAAGGTCATTCCTAATTCCATGAGACCTATGCCTATTCCTGTTAGGAAATGAAGAAGTAGAGCTGTTTCATCCACAGATGAAACATACAGAGGCAGAGATGCCTTTCATTTAGCAGCGAGTGGAAAAAACCACTGATCTTATTAGAAGTTAACAGAGAGCCAAGTTGACTACTATCATATAAATGAAGAACAATGTTGAGGGATATTGGAATTCCAGAGTACACTCCTCTTTCCCATTTCTGCGCTTTGATTATGTACTTATAAATCTTTTTGATTAACTGCTTCTCTCTAGAACTTTTTATTTACAAAATAATAACCTTTCATCTTCCCTTTCCCCTTTTTATTCAGTCCTTTTCTGCCTCTCTAAAAACTTTCTCTATTAATATTCATTACTCATATTTAATTAACTTACCCTGATTATTCAGGATGAATTGGGATCCACTGGTAGAAATAAGTTTGACCAGACATTTTGATAACAGTTCTACGCTAGTGGGGCATTGCACTGAAAAAATTTGCATAATAGTGTCATCATATTACAATATTATGCAAATCTTTGTCCAGTGATTAGTTAACAGGACCTCTTGGCTATTGAGAGCTATGAAAATAACTCTTTCCTCATGACAATGGTGAGCTTAGCACATTCTGTTCTGGGTCTTTTTTAGAAGCACAGTCTTACAACCCTCCAACTCTAAGAGAAAAATGATCTCATAGTAAAAAGAATATTTTAAAACCATAAACCAAGCACTCTTGCCAGAAACTCTCTCCCCACCTCTACTTTTTCTTGTGATAAACCTCTGTGTTTAAATCTGCAGTGAAGTTTCTCTCATTTGGAACAAATTACAGAAACATTCCTATTACATATTAATAACCTTCCAAACCTACACAGGAGTAAATGAATGCACTTTTAGTCAGAATATTAAGTTTAAAAAACATGTTTAAAGGCTCACTGGAATTACTATGAACTTGTACTTTTCCCATTTTTTTTAAAAAAATTAAAATATATAAAAAAGAAAGAAGATAACTTGCAACACAGAACCAGACACATTTTATCTACTTTAAGTAAGAAACTATAAATGCAGTATTTCTGGAAGGGTTCAGGCATGGCAGAAGTCCAGTCCCACTCAGAACTTGTATGAGAGTTGGTAAAAGTCAGAGCTCTGTGCTTTAGAATATCTGCTGAATAAAAGTGCTGGGCTACAGTGTGGTCATTCCTACAGTTTCTTTCTACCTTGGCAAAAAAATGCTGCTTTAAAGCTGTCTGGAAGATTCCTTGTAGGAGGATCTATAGGTAACTTCTGTATGCTCTTTCCAGGTCTGTGGCACCATTGTTTTCTGGGGCAGGCATAAGGAAATTCTGGAAGTTCTTTGTTTATCACACCTTAGGCAGGTATTTTATATTCTAAGGCTCAGCTGAAAAAGCATTTGGTATTTTCTGGAGAACTTCACAAGTGATGTATCAAAAGCACAGAACGTACCATTCTCTCTCCTCTAGCAAAACAGTTCCTTCATGTATTTCCTGGGACTGTTCCCTCCACCGAACCAGAACTATTGAGAGGTGTGTTTTCAGGACACTCTCCACCAATCTCTCTTCCACTTTTAACTCCTTTGTTTTCCAATAGTTTGTCATCCATTTCTTACTGCACAGGAGTCCACCACAGCTTTCAGACAGTTTTTGACACAAAGGTGGTTCAGAAAAGACCAGGCATCTGGCTCCAAGTCCTTTAGACTTAGAATGACTATTCCAGTTCTCTCAAAGCCAATCTTTAATTACCAAATCATGTAAGATGCTGGAAAACATTTTTTCCTTGCCTTTAATTATTTTTGTTTCCTTGTGGAAGAATTATGAGGAAGAATTATTCCCTATAATATAAAGATACTTTTGTTATCAATCTGCTGCTAGAATTATCTACACATAAGATTTATCTATTAATTTGGGGAAACTCTAAATTGGATTGAAGTCACCAAAATTAAAGCAAGATGAAATTCTTAGATACACTATAAGCACTCCTAAAATCTCTTCACTAAGGAAAGAAAGTTTTAAGATGCCAAATAGAATCAACATGATGTGAGAGTGGGATTTTGTCCAAGAAAATATTTTCATCCAAAAAAAAAGGATATTTTGTTCTCTGGCTAATCAATAAATACCTCTGAACTATGAAAAGGTCATGCTTAGAACACTTCCCTATTGTCCAGGTATTTGATGAGAGACACGTAATTGAAGAGAGCATAGGTTATTCTAACAAGAAAATAGTTATTTAGCATCAAAACATGTCAGCAGCTGACAGTTTAATGCACACCTACCAATCATGTCTGCTATTTTGTTATGGTTTAACATCCTAAATTAATAAAGAGCAAGTTGTAAAAAGAAGTTAAATATGTCAGGTGTGATTAATCTATAAATCTTGCAGTATTTCAAGTACAGTGCCTTATATTTGCATTCTCTCTGTAGAGAATTCTGGCATAAAGTGGCATAATTAAATCAGATATCATCTAAATTGCTGTTTAATTTGGCCCTTGGTCTCTCTTTTTATTTTAGGTCAGACTTTCTGAGAGCTGTGTGCCTAGCATATTCAAAACCATATTTAGAAATTTAATGACTGTAATTTTAAAATCAAACTTTTGAGAAAAAACACAGTCCTACCAGAAAGCATAACTGCCAAACCTAGGCATGGAAGGAAAGGAAAGGGAGAAGGGAAAGAAAAAGGAAAGGGCAAGGGAAAAGGAAAAGGGCAAGGGGAGAGGAAGAGGAAGAGGAAATTTCATTTGTAAGGGACTGTCCCATGAAAATTTCATTTGGAGGAGACTGTCCAACTGCCTGACCACTTTGGGGCTGACCAAAATCTACAGTATGTTCTTCTGAGCATTGTCCAAATGACTCTTAAACACTGATACGTTCGAGGGTATGGACCTCATCTCTAGGAGGGAAAAAAATATTATTCAAGAGTTTCTTCAATAAAGAGAGTAATAAGTGAAGCAAAGAACAGGTATCAAAGATGAAGGTTATTAACTAAGAAATTTTCCTCCTCCATTTATATTTCAAAAAGCACCAGGCAAATAAAACAGCAGCAAGACCTCTACATTTCAAAGAATAATAGCCTTTGATGTTTTAGAAGTGTCCATGAAAACTGGCCAAGAGAATATAGACTGATTCTTAATAAAAAAGTATGCCACAAACTTTATAACTGCATAGGTAGGCTGATGCACTTTGATAAAGAAACAATTCCAGAAATCTTGATGACAAGTAATTTTTATAAGGAATTCAAGCTTCAGGTGCTTTGCTGGATGATGACTAGAACAGTAATCACATTCTGGAATCAGATATTAGAGGACCAAACATTACTCCTTGGACTTCTAAAAAATCTAATTTTTTAGACATTGGTAAAGAAACAGAGGTGAGGGTTAACAAAATTTGTAAAACTAACATTTTTCATTTAGAACTTCAGAAAAAATTAGTGAAGCTTCTAATTCTTTATCATTTATAAGAGATGAACATTTTACCTTTTACATATGAATAACAGTTTGCTGTGACTCACAGACAGTAAATAAAAAGACCCTACAGAAAGATCATATAAAAAGTTCATTATTTTACTGCTAAATTAACTGAAGAATTAATACTAGCACTTGGAATTTTTGATGCAAGGTTATTTCACTGGAAGATGCTGGATTACTCAAATCAACTTTTACTGAAATTTATGTTTGTGTGAAAAATTTCATTACAGCAGGTAATTGGATCAAAGTGCATCAAGGAATTACTGGCCAAAACCTTACAATAACTCCCTGCAGAAGTAGGTCATAGGCTGTAGAGATCCAGGGAGTGGCAGAATCATAAAAACATTTCCTGAAAGACAGTGTTGGATATGGAAAACATGGCTATCCCAGTCTGGTTTTGGGTTCACATTTACAGGCTTATAAAGTACAATATCCACAAAGGCCTGAGATGTCCTATCACTTTACACCTGAGAATTTATGCAACTATTTTGATGACTCACCTCTAATGTGTCACCCAAAAATGACAGATCCTTTTAGAATCCAAGCAGATAAATCTCTCAGTTTTCTGAGGAAGTCACAGTGTTTTTAATTTCACAGTGCTAATTTTATCTTCCTTTGCCTTATCTTTTAAGCAAGTGAAACAGTTAATTATGGGATCAATTTACATAAAATCTTCAAGCAAAACACAATCAGAGAAAAGTCTCCTTGCTTTTGTAGATACAAAGTTACATCACATCCATTCTTAATTTTATTTTTGGTAACAAAATGTATAAGACAGAAAAATCCAAAACCATTTATGCTGATATAAGTAAAGGAGTAGAATCCTATTCATCCTGAAACTGCAACGTCATTGCAAGAGTTCAAATCAAATATCAAATCAAAACAATGAAGAGATTTAGAGTCGTCAGGGTAGAAGGCCTGAGTGAAATGCACAATTCCTTCCTAAATATTCTATAATTCTCATATTTATTATCAAGCAGAATGATTGCCATATTTTATTTGAAATTTTGAATGCAAATATTTCAATAAAATAAAATGTGCTGGTATAAATAATTTCTAGAGGTAGGATTTAGATCATATATGATGAACTATAATTAGTGTTATTCTTCAGCTGTGATTCTTGAACGACAGGTGTTCTTTCAGAAATCAGAATTATTCTGTCTTAATGCATCATAAAGGATAGGAAATTACTGTCTAATGGAAGCAGAAAAATGACCAGCTGTGAAATCTGTATCAAGTATAATTATAATCAGAGCAACATTAAAGCACTAGCTACTTCAAAACCAGACATTGGGCTTATATACAGTCAAAGAACAGTCTAAAAGCAAATTGACTGTAAATAACTTTCAAAGGGCTTTGCTGCCTGCAGTGCACCACTGACTACATTTCAGTAATGGATGTCTGATCACAGGAATTCTGCTTTAATTTATACACTGTGATATTTGTTCTATAATTTAAAAAATCAGTAAAATTAAGAGACAGCACCCTGAAAGCCACCATATTCTAATACATCTCTATCCCATTCCTTCCCAGAAATAACTCTTACAACTCTCACATAACAGTGGTTTTAGAATAGCAGTAGTAGTGGTAGTAGTAGTGGTAGTAGTAGTGGTAGTAGTAGTGGTAGTAGTAGTAGTAGTAGTAGTGGTAGTAGGGTTTCCTAATTTGTTAACAATATAGTTCCAAAGGTGAGTGTTCCTGTGTACATACAGCAATTCATAAGTATATATGTGTATAATACAATCATATGTATATAACACAAATCATACATATTCCATTATTCCTGCTGTGATATAAAAAGGTGTGGTTTTTTGTAAACTTGCCCTATGCATTATGCTTTTATGTTAGGGAAGAGGAAAGCAAATTTTTCACATTGCAAATTTGTGCCTACAGTCCCAGAATTCTTACTGACCTCCTCAAAGCATGAGAAGAAGGAAATACTCGTCTCCATAATTGTTCCTTCATACATTTGTATTTATTATAAACAAAGAGAGGAGTTACCTAACAGGTGAGCTAAATACAGGAGTGTGAATCAGATCTGCAAGCATACTAAGACATTGGAATTATTTTGCCTTCATATACTATTTACCTAAGAAAATCAAATGTAAAGTTAAATGTGAATGATAGCAAATTAAATTAACCTTTTTGAAATACAGATTAGACTAAATTATTTGAAAAGCCATGTTAATAAATCCACTGATAGAGCAGCTTTTAAGTACACAGCAGTGAACGTAATCCAGGTTCCTTAACAATGCCTCTCCAGGCTTCTTTCACTGCAAAAGACAACTTTTTGGGTGGTGTCTTCTATTTTTGCATGTATTTTTCCTTCCAATGCAAAATCAGTCTTTGTTGCAACCTGAATAGAAAGCTCAGTAATCTCTTCACTGAATATAGCATTGACCAGCATATTAACTGGAAATTGTATTATTAGACATTAAACCATGTGTTCTTTGATCCTAGATAAAAAGTGGAGATTTTTTCTACTTTGATTTGATTAAATTGCAGGACATGTTATTTCATTGTGCAGACATAACTGAATTATAATCCATCATCTGACAAAATGCTTCTGTGACTGAAAAGGCCGACTGACAGCCACAGGAGAGACTTGAATAAAGATCAAAGTGAGAACTGATCGCAGAAAGGAGGATTGGGGTTTTTTTCCTAATACATAGGTTCTACTATACCATGACAGGGAAAAAAAGTCTGCTCATTTCACATGTAAGCATGCTCAGAGATTGCTCCTTTGAAGACAATTTGCCAGGGTTGTTTATTAGGGGACTCTATATAGGCTTCTAGAGGTCTGTGTTTCAGCACACAGCTCAAACAGAAGTTATTAATTTTCCTAAACCTAACTGCTTTGGATTTCACGTCATAGTTAGTGATGAGCAGAGGTAACAAATGAATATGAGGAGCACATGATTTTTTCCCATTTTTTTTCCCTTTAATCTTCAATGTGATGAAAATGTGATCTTTGTGACACATATTTTTGTCTAAGATTGATATACTAAAATCTTTTGGTTCCATATTATATTTTCTTTGATGTCAGGTACCATCAAAGTTACTGGATGCTGCAGGAAGTCTATGTTCTCCAAACTTATGAAACCAAACTTCTCAAATATACAGGAGTTCCTGTGTACTTTAGGTACTTAGTCCTCAAAACTGTGAATGAGTACAGCTCCGTAAGTCATCATTAGGTGTTCAAGAAGATTGAACAGGTTCAAGTGGTTACAGCATGGATGTTTCAGAACAAAGTACAACATGAACTTTGTTATATAATATATAGAAATAGTAGATTCAATCAATAGCTAATTAATATTTTAAATCACAAATTCAAAAAAACCCTCACACTCAATTTAGTCACTTCATGCACCTAAGAAGGATCTTAACCTCACAGAACAATTTAACTGAACTTGAAGCGAAATTACCTACCACAAAAATTACTCTCTGCCCTCAAATCTTTTATTAGACTTGCCACATGCCTATCTAAAATAGAATAACTGGAACATCAGTCACCCTGTATTTTATCAGAACATCTTGTGAATTAACAAGTCTTCAGAAACACTGCTGAAAATAACCCGTCAAATCCATTTCAATAATGTGTACCACAAAAGTGTTTATTAACAGATCTCTTTTATATAATTATACATTATATATAAACTCTCCTTGAAAAAAAAAAATGTATACAGATTCAAGCACAAAAATGACAATTTCAGTTTTTATAGGATAATTTAGACTAAATCTTACCAATGAGAGCATATAGGGCAGAAATACAGTGTTTAAGATGGGTGATATACTTTCAGCCCATGACACACAAACAGATATCTCTCTCCTCTGCTGACCATCACCCCAGGATCCAGGCAGCATGATCAGGGCTAGTGAAGTCTGAACTGACTGAAGTGTGGCAGGAAGCGTGAGCAAGATCATGATACACTGGTGACAATAAATGAACTCGGGTCCTGACTGATAACCTAAGATCATTCATACTCCATTGTGATTTCTTATCAAAACCTCACTTAATTTAGAAAGTTCAGAACTGTTTGGAGGTTGGTTTATTTGTTTATGTTTTAATTCTCTAATTTGTATAAGAGAATGCTGAAGACTAAAGCTAGAAAAATCTCTTTAGGCTGCATTTTTTTCTTTTTCAGTGCTCAATACTATTCCTATACTTTGCATTTTAGACATTATGTGTTTTCTGCTGTCTTTTCTTTAACTCTTAAAGCTCCTTTGTGCATTTAAAACCTGTTCATTTGTACAGAACAAATAGGCAAACTGCATATCTCCCAGGTGGAGTGTTTAAAACACAGAATATCTTGAAAGAATTATCCATGTAGAGTGACACAGAATATTAAATCCAAGACCACTTATAACTGTGCCAGTTTTTCTCTTCCCTTCCAACTTTCTTTATGAGAAGTGACTATATCCTTAATATAGCATTCATTCGCCCCTAAAACAGTAAAATTTGCTCTGTAGTATCATTCTATGTCTTTCCTCATAAAGAAAGCAATTGCAACACAATGCCTGACCACAGAAAATAATTTTAAAAAAGGATGCCTCACACTATTATATTACTTGCATTAATTCTCAGAGATGTGTAATGGGTATTTCATTAGTACACAAAAAAAAATCTCTAGTATAATTAAAAACTAATTGACATAGGGCTAAGGACTGTATTTTATGAAAGATACAATTAAAAGTGTTTATTTCTGTAAATATAGATAACCTTTTCTAATAAGTAGCTTGTATTACCCTGTGTTTTGTATGTTACATACCATACAGAATAAACTTATAAATTGGATCTTAGGATACAACAGCACAGATACTGTTCTCTGACATTTAGTATATAAAAATGCACTCTATATCTATCCAATGTATAAGTTCACCAAAAATTTAGATCAAGATTAGATTACATTACATTTCCTTGTTTTTAAGAATTAATCATGATTGATTAAATCATGGACATCTTTTCCAATTAAAAACCTATCACATTCAAATAGCTCTTTTCTTAAGCAGGGACAAGGATCATAAATGCTGCATATTTTTAGGGAGATTCTCAATGAAAATCAAAAGAACCATTTACCAAAGTTGTTGAAAATTCAAAATTTTGCATGAAAATTTGTATTTTCAGAAAGCAATTGCCAGTAATGAGGATGTGTTGCAGAGTGAAATCAAGACCTATTGGCAGAAGAGGAATCTGTAAACATCTTGCTGTTGATGCTTTCTGGTTCAGGTCCAGAGCAGCATCTTAGGCCTTCAGGTCTGCTGGAAGTTACCCTCTTCATTTTCAGTGCCTGTTGTCCCAGCTGGCAGCCACTGCTCACACGTGACATTTGTCAGTTTGAGAATGGCCAGTTGGATGCTCTGCTCTGGCTGTTCCCCACACATCACTGCACTGAGAGGGAGGAGCTGTGCACTGCACTTCACCAGAACACAACCAGCCTCTGTTTACCAGCTATGGCACTTCAGCCACTCCCTCATGAGCACTACTCTACTTCCATCTCATTCTCTCTGTGTCTGCTTGCGCTGTGCATGAGGCAGCTTCCTTAGCTCTGCCTTTAGCCCTATTCCACCTCAGTTTTTTTCTACACTCTTCTGCAATACTGCTTATGGCTGGCCATTGACCTTCCATAATCACCTGCTGGGAAGTGCCCCCTTACCACCTCTAGTCAGTATCACATTGAACTTCTTAGGCACTGCCCTGACCAACAGGAAGCACAGGATAGCAGCTACTGCAAATAAAGAGCAATTCTATAATAGTGATTCACATTTTCTGTGCAAAGGTGTGCAACATGAGTCATATGAAGTGGTGCTCTGAAAGTGATCTAATTGTGAGTTGTATGCTCTTTCCAACCCCCTGCTGAATGCTGCCAGGAGCAATCTATAAATTACATTAATGTACGTAAGGTCATTTGACCTACACAATGTGTAGCTGAACACAAAAAAGATGGCCTTATTTGAAGAAATTCCCTGTATTTAATAAGAACTCTGGATATAGCTAATATCTATTTGGATATCAGTTGTACCACTGTTGTGTGGATATGTATGATAGACAATTCAAATGTCATGTATGCACTACACAACCTTCTTTCCTGGCTAACAACATATGTGCCCATTTTACCATTTTTAATAGTTCTCTTAATGATGTAATTATACCTGTGTAAAACTTGCCACTACTGTCTAGGTCAAGCATCCCTCTTGTTATTGTAAATATATTTGGAAATTGCAAACTAGGAACACAGGTAATTAAACCCCAAGGAGTTTTCCTTAACAGCTTTTTGTGCTGACAGCATTGACTTCAGCACAAAACACTGCAGCTACTGCCACTTTTCTCATTAAATCCTCAGTCCAGTGGTGGTTATGGTGTCAGTCACCATTTTTATATGGTAACCTCACAGATTCACCTCTGATCCAGGCAGGACATAAAAGAGATAAAAGCTTGGACAGTCCAACGGCTGAAGACTGTTCCCATCTTTCAGGAAAGTGCTCTTACCTCTTGACTCTCCTCACCTAGTAAATATCCTCTCTTGTCTCAGGCCTTAGGAATGCAGACTGACAGACACTGAACGAGTCTTATGTCTTCTACAGATAAACACAAGGCTTATCTCCAGAGCCTACAGGCTGAACTTCTTGCAGGAAGAAGAGAAGAGTAGCTCTGACCCCTGGCAGCAGTGAGCACTGAATTTGACTCCTACAGATTAGGAATGAGCTGATTATTCAACATACAGATAAAGAACATAGAAGCTACTTAAATCTAGCAACGTTTTAATGCATTTTATTGAGTTAGAGGAATGGATTTCTAAGCTAGACTTTGCTGACATCTGCTTTTTAAAAAATCTGTTGCCAATACAAATACTATTTTATATATCCTAGAGAGAATTCTGGGAATCTAAGGAAAAATTAAAAATAATCACTATAATAAAATTCTTTGCATGTTCAATCCCTGAACTTTTTTTAATGAATTAATACTTTTTTATACCAAACCTANAGCTCACAAAAACAAAACAAAACAACAAAACAAACAAACAAACCAAACAAAAAAACAAAAAAACCCCACCACCAATATTTTAACTGTTTACAAGGATATGAGTTACCTGGAACTTCTGTGTTGTAATAGGACATTTGAGCTTCCAGTTCTGGATAAGCATTGAAATTCACAATTTATTTTTAAAATAAACTAATTTC
>VXBB01000893.1:46420-70942 GCA_013399915.1 Illadopsis cleaveri | reverse complement strand
CTCTTCTCCCAAAGTGATGCAGGATTGTGTTTACATGGTGGCAACTGACTGAAAATCATAGTTTTCTCCCTGTGTTGAATGGGAAAGTAACAGTTTGTGGTAGGAAGGAAGGTGTTTAAATGTCTCATTTTTTTTTCCTTTTCTTAGTGTATGTTAATAAAATCTATCTGTTTTTACTTTTAAGTTGAGACTGTTTCACCTTTTTCTCCCAAAATCCTATCTCCCAGTTAGTAAACAATATCTGGCGAACGTAAAACCACCACATAAATAGTGTGTTGGCCGAGAAATTCAAACCAAAACCACTACAACTTGTACACCCTGAGTAGTCTCCTGGTTTAGGAAACCAGGTGGTATTGGGATGAATAAACAAGAAGACAAAGATGTTGCAGCAATTTTAATAGCTTTAGGAAGCACAGTATGGCTCTGCCTCATTCACTTTGACAGGGTGGGTTCCTACGATGCCCAAGGACTCTTGAAAGTGCAGAGCTTAAGTGTTTTTCATCTTGGAAAGAAGTGTGTAAAACAGTGCTTAGACATGGAATAGCAACCTTGTCGTGCTAATAATAGGAAGGCTGAATAGACTGGCCGACTCCAAGTAACTTTTTCAGCAACTTCAGTCACTCAGGCTGAAAATTCCTCTACAGCCTGGAAGCAGTACTGCCAACATTGTGTTGAAAGGCTCTGGGAAAAACTGGTGGGTATGCAGGTTTTTTTAAACTCAAAGGGATTCTGCATTTGCAATGGCTCATGTCTTTGTCACAGCCTCACTCACCTAATTTTCTACCTCTCTGCACCTTTTTTCAGTACTTTCCCATCCATAATGATGTAGGGCCTGATTGAATCCTCATTCCTGCACACCAATGCGTGAAGGAAAAGAAAGGGACTGCAGTTTCTATTTCTAGCCCACCTAAGGAAACTAGAATCTGTGTACACAAAATGAGGCTGCTCCATATATATATCTAGGCTGAAAGAAATTGCTCTTTCATTTCACCACCATGTATCTCATGATTGGTCAGGTTTGTAAGTGCTGGTGTCAATATTCAGTGAGAGCTGGCTCTGAGTGTTGCTGTAAGGACCCCGGCAGCAGCAATGTTACACTCAGCTCCTTCTCCCAGCCTTCTGCTGCAGCTCCAGAGTTGTGTCATCTGTTTCAAACCATTTTTAAAAAGCCTTACAACAGTATTGTTTTTATAAATGCCTAGTCCTTTTTTAAGGCTGCCTGATTGCATGATTTCAAGGCTATGGTATGACAGTTCAGCAATCTGTCATTGCGTTGTGTTCATTTCCTTTTTATCCTTTTAGATTGGCTACCTCTTGGTTCCACAGCAGATGTCAATGATGGGGAATAATGACAGTGAATAGGAGTGATTGACATACAGATACATCCTGCAGTTAATGCTATGTATTTTGTATTGGTTGGTTTATCATTTACTGAAAATGCACCAGTTATTTTTCTGAGTGGTCACTTTTCCAAGGTCTATCACTATTATATCTGTCTGTCTGCCTTGATATAGGTAAGCAGATGGCTCAAAGTGCCTGTGTGAAGTTAGTCCCTCAGCAGGTGCACACTTTTCACTTGTGCTGATAAACCAGCAGCCAAGGCCTCTGTGTGGGGTCAGAGCGGGGGAATGATCCTTTCTCTCTGCTCATCACCTGGAGATAACTTGGTACATTAGACCTGGTAATTCTCAAAAACGCCCCTCTACCCTTCCCTCCTACCTCCCAAAACCAATCAACCAACCAAGCAACCAACCAACCAAACACAAAACAAACAAACCAAACCCCAACCAAACAAAAAAACCCACAACAACCCAAAAGCACCCAAACACAGGTAACAATTTGGTTTGGAAATAAAAAACAAAGGAAAAACAGTGACTTATGCAAAAGTTAGTAATCTCTGCTGAAGAATGTATCAGAGAAAAGCAAAAGTGACAGCAGGAGGGCTCCTGCAGTTGTGGTCTTAACAAATTGCTAAAGATCTGATTTGGCTATTTATTATCGCTAATCCTAGTGGCCTACCAGGAAGGAAGGAAAATAATTACTAATGACAGATTTTAGTTAATTTATTGGTGGTGAGACTGTGTGTTCCAGGTGTTCATCAGTTTAGCAAGACAACATTTAACTATCAAATGTTCCTATTACAGTATGGTTAATTAAACATGATTAAGCTATTGAGTTTACAAACATGCAACTAATTATATGTAATTACACATAGTGGCTTTATGGTATGCAGCATGCAAGATAGATGTGGTATTTAAAATGTTTTGTAAGATTTTGTGCTTAGTATGAAACTGCCTTATTCTTACACATTAATACATAAATAGGTACAACTTGCTGTGTTTTAAAGCTAATGGTCTAAGTCTTGTGTGGATGGAGAAGCTGGTGCTTCTTGGCTACTTAAACTCCTCTGGGTTTTGATGCTGTGTGATCAGTATTTGTTGGGAGCTGCAGGAGGTTGGAATGGCCCACAGGAGCCGCTCCACAGGAGGTTGGTGAGGGGAAGGGATGTGTCATGGAGCATCAGCAGGCACTGGGCATGATTTGCAAGCCTGGGCTTTAGTGGTGGGTTTGCTGCATTTCCCTCAGAGGGAGTGCAGTGGTAACTGCTGACTTTCAGCCACAGCCAGAAGCAGGGGATGGGGAGAGACCTCCTCTCCTTGAAGCCAGCGCTCTGAAGCAAAGTGGAATTGCTGAACGGAGTAAGGGAGGTGAATGAGTTACAAAAGGTCCCTCCTCTTTTCTGAAGGGTGTATCACAAAGGGTGGCAGGCAGCTGCCCCAGGCCGGGCCCTTGGCGTGCTGTGGGGGCCAGGGGCACACAAGACAATGGCGGCCGGGGCTGGCAGGCCAGCACGTAGAGGATGGGTGATGCACAAGATGGCGGCCGGCAGCCTGGGGACCCACAAGATGGTGGCTGGGGCCCACAAGATGGTGGCTGGGGCCCACAAGATGGTGGCTGGGGCCCACAAGATGGCAGCCTGCTGCCCAGAAGTGTTTCACTCGTGTCAAGGCTACACAGATGAATAAATGAAGCATCTTCAGTCCTTCTTCCCTTGGCATTCAGTATCATGGTCATCCAGTTGGAAATACTGCAGTAGTATCAGGCAACAACTGGAAATGCATCGTAATACCAGGCAACTCAGGTAAGAAATCATGTCCTTTCCTCCTTTGTCATCAGTGAGCGTTAGTTTAATGATTATTAATGAAATCAAATAAACATTAGCTAATATCTTTAAATAATTTTAAACGGTGCTTTTAAAATTTCTTGTTTATTTTATACTGACAAAGGCATTTTTTCTTGTTATTTTCTATGCTGAGGTATACATCTGAAGGGGAGAACAGTTCCTCCTCTAATGGAAGTTTATGCAGACATCTAGTGCCAGAAAGCATTACTAAATAACAGTATTAAAACTGTAATAGATTTATAACTATCATGGGTTTTCGTAAACTAAGTGCATTGTGTGACCTGCTATTAATTTTCTTGCCCTGCACTGAGGTGGAATTTTGCATTGAGTTTTCCTGTCCCATTAAGGACAACCAATCTGGGCTGTCAAATACAGTAATGAGGAGGAGTATGGCTGTGCAGGGTGAGTGCCAGCCTGACAAGATCCCTTGTTTGCAGAGAAAAGGCTATTCATCCCATCATGTGCCTAACCTTGACTTGGGTGGAGAAGGCTTTACTCTTGCCCCTGGCCATGCTGTGCTCCTGTTCTTTGTTCCTAATCCTCAGTGAAGGAATAATTTCTGTTCTGAGGGTGGCAAATGGCATTAAAATGCATGGCATTAAAAAGTTGGAAATGGCATTAAAAAGTTGATTTTTTTTTTATTTTGTCTTTTGTAAGCAATAAACTACAATGAAATGAGAGAATGAAAATGAAGTTTTATCATGTGCCTTTCAGGCAGTTTTTATACTTGTTTCTAACAAGTTTAAAAGAGTAAAATAATATTGACTGAGTATCTGGTTTTTACTTAAGGGCTCTTGAAAGTTAATCAATCAATTTGTGCCCTATACAGTGTTAGCTTCTTGGTTCAGAGGGACTTGGGAAAAATTCACCTGGCTTTTCTGGCTTTTAAGAAAATGGTGGGGCTAGAAGCAAACTATGATGAGCTTGTTTGCCTTTGCTTTGGTGGGATTAAGACAGCATGGTGTACTATGACTGGGATGGTGTTTTCTCTGTATTTAGTAGGCCATTGCAGGTTATGAACAGCCCATTAGCTAATGTATTTATGTGTCTTTAGGCTACTGCTGAGTGGTTGATAGTCTCTTCATCTTTGTTACAGAAAAGCTTAAGATAATTTGAGTGAGTTTGGGGAAAGCACAGCTGAAAGGCAGAAAGGTGGGTTTTCTTGTGCTTATTAATATGGAACTATAACTTGAAGGCTTTGTTCAAAAGCATTAAAATGCATGGACTTTTAATGGAACTGCAAGAGAAACAACTCCTAATCCCTGTTACCCAAGTAGTCTATCACTGAAACTTTTCCTTCCCAAATGAACAGGGATGTAAAAGACCTTTTGGCCTCCAGACCTCTTCCAGTGCTGTGGCCCACGTCTAGACATATCAAAGCAAGACTAGGCAGGGAGAAGGGTAACCTCTGGCTTTGGGACAGCTGAGGGGAGATTTGGGTGGCTTTGAGAAAAGCGCCTGGCGATTTCTGCTTCTCTGTCTGTAATGTGGATGAGGGCTTCTCCCCAGAGCAAGTGTGAGCCATGACCCTTTATACTACCCCACGGAGATGTAAGGATGGCTGTTAGCATTCAGGTACTTTATTAGTTGTAGATGTTAACAACATTAAGATTTTCCATTTATGTTAATACACATGCATCGGTGTGTGAAGCAGGATTAGATGGTTCATTTGGAGGATTTTTCTCTGCTAAAACAGACACACTCCCCAGACAGCCACAATTTTCCTCTATGAGTTGTTAAAATCCATCCAAGGAGCCTGTTTATCTAGTCTGGAATAAATTGCTCCTGATGGAAGGGATCTTCCTGTCTGGCCTCTGTATTCCCCCTAAGCTGATGGTCCCATCTTGTTGGGATGGCAGCCCAGCTGTGCTGGCAGCAGTGCCTCCCCTCTGCTACAGATGGGATGCAACTGCCACCTCCACAAGCAGGCTGCAGTTATTTGGGGTTACAATTAATAAATCTTCCAAAGTGTGGATTTGGTCTGCTTTGCCCTACACCCTAATTGCATTAAATGTAGTGAAAAATTGTGAAAGGATTTTGGGATGGAATGGTGAGAAAAAGGAAAGTTTCAAAACAGGCTTTGGCTTTGAGCTCTGGTTTACTGCTTTGAGAAGGAAACCCCTGCTCTGCCTCACCCTGCTTTCTTCCCTGTTCCAGGTTTGTGGCTTTGTCTGCTGGATGATGTGTGTGACAGCTGGTCTGGTGTTTTTGATCTTGCTTGTTTAAAGTGTGCAGTTCCTTTTCCCTCCCAGGGAAGCTGCTGTCTGGTTTTATCAAGTTTTTATGCTGAGGTATGTATGCTGGTGCTCACTGCTCTCTTCTGGGTGTGATCTTCGCCTTCAGGTTTCTGGGACCAGCTCAGTGGTGGAGCAAGCTAAAGATCATGTTTGCACAAAGCCTACTAGAACAATGGAGGAAATGAAAAAGAAAGTACAGGAAAATGCATGAAAATCTTGAAGAAACTCCAGTGAAGCCACTTAATGACTGAGGAAAGGGCTGAGTAAGACAAAGGAAAATGACTTAAGAACACAGAGTAAGTGACCATAAAATGGGTGTTTATATGTGAACATATTTGTGAAGACTTGCTCTCTGTTTCCAGTATGTGGTTAATAAAAAACACCTTGAGAGGGTTTTTGTTCAGTTGTGATTATAACCAGATTTGTTTGAGCAGAGAGAAGAAATGGGGGAAAAATAAATACAAGCATCTGATTGTAGCAGGCAGTGAAGGTGAGCAGGAGTGAGTTGATGGCAGTTTGGCTTCATCCTCTTCTGCACCAAGGCAGAGGGTTTTGCCCTTGATGTCCCAAAGGAGATTGTGTCAGCGATCCACGAGTGGTGCTTTTTCATAATTACTCAGAAAATAATGGGACTTGATCACAGGCCCCAAGAGAGCATATGGAGACTGCAGGCATGTGCTCTAGTCCCTGTTTTGCATTTAGGAGGTATGAGGTGTCAGGGGCAGCCTCTGGGCTGAGGGGAGGCTGGGGCTGCCCCAGGCTGGGCATGGCCAGTAGCAGCAGCCCAGTGCCTTGAGCCTCACCCAGCCCCTCAGCCATGCCTGAGACACTTCAGGGGCACTGATGTGAGGGGGAGGGAGCATTGCCAGGAGCCAGGAGAGGCACGGGATTTGGGAGTGAAGGAGAGAGGATGAGCTGGGGAAAAAAGGATAAGAGAGAGTAATTTATTTTTGTTTCTTACCACCCAAATCTCATTGAATTGGTAAGAAGTAACGTGAATTTTCCCCAAGTTGTATCAGTTGTGCCTGAGATGGCAATTGGTATGGGATGGTCTGTATCAGGGTTTGTATCTTCAGCCATCCGTTATTTCATGTTTTTCCCCTGCTTTGCTGAGGAGGGTGAGTTAGAGAGTAGGTGGGCAGGCATTTGGCAACTAGCCACGGCCAGCCTGCCACAGAGAAATACTTCATTCATCTCTAGAACATACATGGCAAGGGAGGGTTTAGAGGTAGTACTTCTGGTGTTGACCACTGCTGGGATCTCTTGTGCTCTCCATGGTCACAAGCAGCTGCCCTAAGGCACTGCTCTCCAGGTGTGTCAGGAACAACAGTGAAAACTGTACCACACTGCAGCCCACACACAGGCACTCTGATATTAAATTGCCTCCCCTGAAGCAATGAATGGATCACTTACATATTTATTAATGTGTACTTCATAAAAAGGTCTTTCTTCTCAGTTTTTAAAATTTATGTATTTGCAACAGATGGTTTTGGGCCAGCATTTTGCAGCCTCTGGAAGAGGAGAACTGCAAGCAACAGGGTGCAGCAGAAGAGATGACAGCCCTGCCAAAATTCATGCCAGATTGGTAAGGCCAGAGAAAGAGGTTGAAAAGCACACAGGTGGTGTTAGCCATCAGGGTTTGCATATTTGAATATACACAATTCACTCACACAAGGGACAGCAACTGCTACAAATCCAGAGCTTTAACCTGGCAGAGCTCTCTAGACTCCATCTCCACTGAGTTTGGTGCTATTTTAATAGGTCTTAGGCTGGGGAATGAGAACAGGATGTGACCTGCTCTTAAACACAAAGCAGCTAAATATTAATTGTGGAAAGGACGATCCTTACTGTCACCTGGTTTGAGGTGTTTGAGACCCAGGGGTGTGCAGCAGCTTCTGCTTGGAAATGGGAACGCTAAATCAGGGAGCGCATTTTGTGGAAACTGCAGGTGGCAGTAGAGGCTAAGTTTTACAGAAAAAATGTTTTAAACTGCTGTTCTCCACAGTAAGTTGGCATATAGTAAAAATAGGAATCTCTGTGAGGGCCTTCTCTTAAAGGCAACGCTCCATGTTTTCAAGGATTTGGCAGTTCCTTTCAGGTGCAGTGTTTTCAGTAAGTGTAATGACACTTCCTGCTCCCTTTGGAATGCCCTGCATTGCTTTTCCCTAGAGTGGAGGGGCTTCTAGTGTTTACTTCACAGCATTTGCAGTGCTCTATTTTGATTTACTGTGTTCCAACTGAGTAAGTAGCTTATGTGTTGTATTACTTACCTTTATCACTATCAAAATTGTGTCTATTTGAATTTAAGCAGTGGGCCAATTGCTCTGAGTTAACCATAGCACTTTGAAATCCTGTGTATTACACAGAAAGACCTTGAACATATCTGAGTGAACTCAAATACAGGGCATTTTAGCAGTCTCAGTTTGGTTTCTAGTCACTGAGAAGACTTCATTTCAACGATTAGCAAAGAAATAATGATCAGACTGTTATCCCCTGTGCTCTATGTATTTTTGACTTAGGGGTTAGTAACCTGTCATCAAGTGCTCTCTCCTTTAGGATGTGCATTTATTTGTCTGGTTCAGTTAGAATTAAGACTGTATTTAGGTTTATTGCACACCTTGGGGAACTTGAACACTGAAATAAAGGGGAGCTTGTGTGGTGCAGACAGCTCATTGTACCAGTGTAGGCTGGGATCAGCTGGCAGGGTATGTTATATGCATGAGTATGTTTTGAGTTAGGTTATTCTGTCCTATGATAAATCTGGAAAAAATTTTCCCAAACATCTAAGGTTGCTATTTCTAAGTCCTGAAGTGAGGCTTAGTACAGACAAATCAGTGTTCAAAAAGTACTAACTGCTGTTAGTTGTACCACAATAAGTGACATTCCCAGAGAGACTCATGCTGATGAGGCAGGGTCAGTTCAAAATTTGTAGTAAATGTTCTTGGTAGCATGTTTTCCAATTAAAAAGCAGTAGCAAAGTGCTTCGATGTGTTGCTGGGAATGAAATACTTCTCTAGAGCTAATTGCTTTTGTTGGTAGTTTTTCAGATGTACACTAGAAAGACAAAAAAATAGTTTGAACTGTGAAGGCTCATCCGTGTTTTGAGAGCCTTCCTTGACACAAAGCACTCTGATGTTGTTTTTCCCCCTTGTGCTCCATCCTTGGTGCTGATTACAAGTCATATACCTGCATCTATCACTCCTGGTCAGAGCAGGAGTGTCAGAGAACATCTGCACAGGTGCCAGTGCTCTTGGGGAGCACATCCCAGCCTCCCCATGGGAAATACCAGCATACACTATGATGTACATCTCTATTAGATATTAAAAAGTGATTATTTAGGGCATGTAGAAAACAGAACACCTTATAAACTAAACAAAGAGCAAGATGCATTTCAATAACTGTTCCTATGTCATGGGAACTCTCATGTGTACAGCGCTTTACTGTCAGTATGCTGCTGTTGGGGAGGATCCCAGGGAGGGAGCTCAGAAGGGAAAAAGGTGTTCTGTGCACATACTCAATCACAGTTTAAACATAATTAACTGAAGCTGCAGAGACGAGCCCTTCCTATTCCCTTTTCACAAACATTTGTCTGCATTTATTTGGCTGAAAGTCTGCTGAGAGCAAATGCCAAGGTTGTGTTGCCTGCCCCGAGTGCCAGACTTGACTTGTGGGGAGGAATGTGCCCATACTTATGAAAGCCAGGGAGAAGCAGAGTCCCCTGTAATTTACCTTGACAATTATAATCAAAGTCACACAGTTCAAATGATGAATGTTTGATCTTTGGAGCTTATAATAAACACAGAGAAGAAACACCCCAGAAGCTATTTTATTGAATAAATTTAAATAATGCATTCATTTTAGAAAAAAATTGCGTGTGAGTAAATGGCTAAGTTAATCAAAGTATTAATTTGTTCAGCTCTTAGGGATATGTAAAAACTTAAATAATCTGTAAATATCACATTTGGCATGTGAAAACTTACCACAAAATATGAATTGGGTGGAGTGCACACACAGCTGAAGAGAGACTGAGCAAATATGTTTTAATGATGCTTGATGGGGGCCAATAATCGTCATGTTTGGGAATGGTGTAGGAAATTGCACAATTCCAGTTTCAGGCCACCAGTTAATGAGTATTTCCCTCAAGACCAAGCACTTGGTGTTGATTCCCATTCTGTGCCATGCATAGAGATGTGCTGGCGACACACAGCCTTTTGGCAAAACTCCTTGCCTGTAGTAAGTGAAATGCAAGGTGTGCCTTTGTTTATAAAGCATCCCGACTGTGCAGCTCAGCTAGAAAAGAGAGAAAAGTGAGAGGTGCCACTGGCACAGGAAATCCCCCTGCAGTGGGTGCCAGAGGTGATGGCAGGCTGGGTGAGGCAGCAGCACTGGGAGCCCCTCCACTGCCTCTGGGCTCAGAGTGGTGAACAGCACCCATGCAGCACAGGCAGGCTGGGATGGAGCTTTCCAGGGGCTCCCTGAGGAGCTGTGGGAAAGTGCTCTAAGAAGTAGACCACTAAAATCTAACTGATTTTAAGGTGGCTCTGTAGCAAATGTGGGTCTGTTGGTAGAGGTTGAGGCCTGGCACCAAGCTCTGGTGGCTTTTGCTGTCCTTTGGCCACCCCTGGCAGCCCATCAGGGTGTGCAGGGTCACTGCAGCTGTACTGAGCAAAGAGAAGGGTGATATCATGCCTACACAAATGACAGCACAGAAAAGGAGGTGTTTAAAGTTGAAGTTAATGCTCCTCTGGTCCTGCTGTGCCTGCTTTATGTATGTGATACATTCATGGGGAGAAGTACTGTGCTCTTTCCTAGATTGACAGGAGATTTTCATTTCTTACAAAGTATCAGTCTTGATCTGATTTAGTTATTTCTATCCTGGCATGTGGCTCTGGTGTGGTGTATTAACAGTCTCACAGCAGTCTTAAGTAGGCTTAATGAAATTAATGTGAGCATTAGTCAAATACTGTCTGACAATTTTCTTAGGCTGTACTCTGACAAGAGTTGTGGTTGGGAAATTATGAATTTTTTTTTTGTTATTTCATTTCACTTATTATTGATATGTGGGGCGATATATATGGTGGTTATTTTTTAGAGTAGATTCTTTATCCTGAGTCAGTCACTGAGACTGGAGTCTGGTATTTGTATTAAGTATTGTATTGAGTGATTTGCAGTACCTGTGGGGTTCAGTGGGATGAGAGCTATTTGTTTTTACTCAGAAACCTGTAGTTCCGCTAGTTAGGGCTTTGGATTGCTTTTATGCTCCATTCTCACAAGAAAAATGCAAATGCTGCTAAAAACACATATTTTGATTACAGACAAAGATACCAAAAAACAGAGGAAGTTAGGTTTGTCTGCTTTTTGCCAGATTTATTTTGAAGTATAGAAATCATGTTCCATTGCCCTCCTGCTGAGGAAATAGCACACAGAAGCTTGGATGAGACATGCAACTATGCAACCACTGTTGGACTGGGCTTTGGTGGTCCAGTCCTGTAGGGTCTTACAGAGAGACACCCCAGGTACAGCAGGACCTAATGGAGGTTTTGGGTGGGGTGTGGGGAAACCAGACTCTGCATGTGCAGCATGTGAAGAAGCCAGCAGGTGAGATTTGAAGGTGGGCTGGCTGAGATGCTGGGCAGCTCGTTCAGCTGAAGGGAGCTGTGTCTGAGCAGGGGAGGAGGGAGGTGGCTGAGAGTCTTGCTCAGGGCTGCTTGTCCCACAAGCAGGAGCCAGCAGCCAAAGGAGCTCGCTATGGCTTCTCCTTAGCTTTGGTGGTGGCTCTCACTTCTTGCCCAGCTCCAGTGTGGTACAGGGGAAAACTCTCTGTGGCCTCGCCATGCTTCCTGCACACATAACCTTCTGTTCCTCCTTGGTTTATTTATTGTCCCTCATGAAAGTAAATTTACTGATTTAATGCTGTGACTGCCTAGGAGGGGGTGAGCCTGTCCTTGGGCAAGGCTGTGCTCTCTGGTCCTTGTGACATTGTCTGGATGTGATGCTGGTTACTTCCCTGGCTTGCCTGGCTTTCTTCACCCAATCAAAGCTTCTGAAATATCCTTTGTATTTCACTGTCACCAGGTAATCTGATCAATATAACAAATGGCTGCCAAAATTCAATCCTTGAAGCTGACACAGGAGGTATATTTACATTATGGACTGACCTATTGCACCTTAGGTTATTTCCTTATTCATGCAGAATGGCTATTTTATTCTGTCCTGCATTTCCTGGAGAAGAACAAGGAGAAGTAATCAGAGCATTTAGTAGGGGGAAAAAGGGCCTCAGCCTATTGAAAGACATGTAAAGTCCATTTCATCTTGTCTTATAAATCATTGCTGGAAAAGTTCTGTAGTTCTGCTTTTTGTTATCTGGTGCATTGGGAACAGAAAGCAGTGCATTTAATGTTATATACTTAAATGTGCTGCATTTATCTATTTAGCCATGTTTACTGGAGCAATTAGAAGTCAGATTAGGTGTGATGCTTGCAGACCTTTGAAAAAGGGCCCAAAACAAAATGCAAAACAACATTTTCAAATTTTATGCTGAACAGACCCTCAAGTACTTGCCATGATCTCACTATATATTCATACAGGGAAAGTAAAAGACTTAATGAAGACAAAAGATACTATGATATGTCGTAGTAAAAATTTCAGCTGAAGTGACTTGGAAAGAAAAAAACCCAATGTAATTTTCTTCTGTGATAACTAAGGGAAAAAAAAGCAATTCTCCAATTACAGTTTTGAAAATAGAGAATAATCAGTGCCTGCAGCAAAATTAGGATTCCCCTGCTATTCTTCAGTTGTGACTTAACTGTTAAACTCTGATTAACTTAAATACAGATTTGTTATTTAAATATGAAAATAACTTACGATTGCACAAGATAGAAATTGGAACCCAAAATATTCATATTGGCTATTTGTCTACTGGTTGCCTCCCATGGAGGCAATTAATTTTAGCATTTGGATATTTTCATGCATTCTGCAGAATGGTTTTATACAATTTTTGTAGAGAAAGTGTTTGTTTCCAAGTTACACCTCGTACACTGAAGAAATTTCCCCCCAGTGGCATTGTAAACATTACCTGTTGAAATTCCATGGAAACCAGGCATTCCTGCCCTATCTAGTGGCTGCTCCATCCTCTTCCTGGCATGAGCAAAAATTCTCTTCCCATCACAGAGAACTGCAGCTGGAGGCCCCTTCAGTCCCAGTTTGGGGCAGCTTGTGCCCATGGACGAGTGTGAAACCTGAGTAATTTGGGTAGCTGGGGAAACTGCTGCTGATTTTAATTTGAGCTGAGGCCAGGGATTTGCTGCAATGGGGTGGCAGTGCTCCTCTGAGGATGGATATGGGCAAACTTGGGCAGCTGTGGGATGACTCTATTCCAGAATAGAAAAATTTGCCCAGGTGTCAGTGTTGTCACAAGTGATCCCCTGCATCTGTCCTTGTCAGCTGATTTGGTTATGGAGATTTGCTTGGTTATGTCTTCCCTGAGAGGAGACACCTTGTCTTCCATATGTATTTGAGAGAGAGACCTTATTAATTTTCCCTCATCAAGTGTCTTTTCAGCATGGATCCTGTGTGTGTCCTTTGGAATGCTTTAATAGCATGGACACAAAAGCAAACATTTTGGCTGGGCAACAGAATTATCATACAGGTTTTAACCTTGATATTACCTTTGGACTGTTTTCCCCACACCACTTGAAGTGGGCTGTAATTTCCTCTTCCCTGTTGGAGTCCAGGGCATCCCTTTGGTTGCCCTGGAAGGTCACAGACCTCAGCAGAGAGGCCTGGGACCTGAGAAAGGGGGTCTGGCATCTGTCTGGGGGGATTGCCTGGCACAGAGACCAGGAAGACACAGGCTTTGATTTCAGTCCATGAGAAGAATTTCCAACATAGAGAAGAATTACAAGTCACAAAGGTGTGACAGACAGTAGTGTAGCTAATCACTGGGTGGAGAATTTGGTAGTTTTGGCATTCTTAGAATGGAGCTGAATAGGGGACAAGATGGAGGATTTAGGGTGGTGCCCTGAGTTCTTCTTCTTCTCCCTTGGCATCCATCTTCTGCAGTGACGTGGGCACAAAGTAATGTAAGGAGATTGGGTCAGAGTAGAAGTGACCCTTTTAGTACAGGTAATGGGCATTGGCACAGAATTGTAAATAAGACACATGTAATTATCTGTATAAAAGCAAAGCGGCCTCCCATCACAGGGGGAGTTGTCCTGTGTCCGAGCTGCTGTGAACATCTTGGCCAGGCACAGAGAAATTTGTAAGATAAGAATTAATAAACAACGTGAGAAACCCAGAAACAACAAGATCTTGAAGACTCCGTTTCATTCTCGCGCCTGGCTCAGAGCCTTCAGAGGGCAAAAAAGACTCACTCAAACCACCAGAACCACCTGAATCTCGGGGAAAAGAAAACCTAAACTGAGATTCCCTTTTACCAGGAACACTGGAACTGCTTGGTTACTGGTGTCATTTCTACCCCAAAGGACAAACTAAGGCTGATTCTCCTTTGGATGATAGTCAACTTCTGTCCTAACCCTGCTGATGTAAAACTGTATCGCTCACCCCAGTATTTTACAGACTCTCCTTTGTGACCAGTTGCATTTTGATGGTGCTGTCAGATATATTCCAAGACCACTGCCTGTTTTGTGTTTCCAGGGGACTCACCCTAATGTTCCCATTGAGGCTTAGTCAAGGAGGGACAGTGTGCTGCTGACTGGCAGTAGCCCAATATCTAAGTTACAGGTCTCAGGGTCTCTTTCCTTGTCAAGCAGGATCCTCTTGTTTCTCAAAAATACTTAATAATAAAAAATTGAGCTTGAAAGCAAAATAATGCTTGAGCATTATACTTTTTGAATTACTGTTTGACAAAAATATGGGTTCAGTGATGCCCATTGGTAGTAACTTGCAATATGTTTTGAAAAACAGCTCTTGCTTGGAATTAATATTTTGTTGCTTATTCTGGATGTGCTGTTTTGTCCAAACACCCAAGGCTGAGGATTATGGGCATTGCAGTAGCAAAGCCTAGCAATTATATCCCATTTCCTGTGCCAACCTGGAAGCTAATCCCCTTGTCCCTTTGTTTCTCTTCTGTGTTCTCTGATAAAAAGGAAAATGCCCCTGGCCTGTCACCTTGGCTTTACATTTTAAAAGTTCTGAATGCTTTTCTCAAGATGGACTGAATTTTCCATGGGGAACTAGCACTGCATCATGTCTGCAGGACCTCTGTCCTGAGGCAGACACTGGATAAATGTCTCACACAAATTCAGAGGCACATGCAGAGAGAGAGGGAGCAGATCAATGTTTAATTATGCAAATAGTCTTCTAGGTTTTAATATTAAACTGGCATAGACCTGTCATAACAGCTATGCTGAGGACAGGCCATGAGTGAGGTGCTGTGCCCAGGTGCTGCAGTTTTGGAGGGGATCAGTGGATGTGGGTGCAGGGGATCAGAGTCTGGTTGGCAGCTCCTGCATTGCTGGAGAACTCTCCAGAGAGCTGAGCTGCCCCCAGCTCCCACTCACAAAGGCAGAGATGAAGTTTCTGGGTGAAACCCCAGTATATGGGTCTGGCTATACAGTATGGCTTTGTACCATGTTATTTAAAGCTCTCTCAGTGTTAGTCCAGGCTGTGCATGGCTCACCTGATGTGGATGTGTGAAGACACTCATCTCTAGTGCTCTCCTGGCAGCTGTGGCTGCAGTGACTCGCATGGTGAGGGCTGTGGAGTGAGAGGCACTGCACTCTGACAAGCCTGTGCTTGGTCAGCCTTTTGTCATGAGGAGCTGGACTTTGTCATTTAATTGTGACATTTGTCATTTAATTGTGCTGGACTTGATGAGCTTATATGGGAATCCAGCTATGGAATTTCCTCTTGGTGAGTACTTTTCCAGGAGGATAGAAGTCAGCTCCTTTCCTTGCAGGGCTTCCCTGCAGTTTGTGAGCACTGTCCAAGCTTTCTGGAGGATGCAGATATGGATGCACAAGTGTTATGATGATGCAAGGAAACTGCACCCAGTTGCCAAACTTGACATGCTTTAAAACGTTGTTTCTCTTAACTCTTTAATATATGGCACCTTTTCTGTTTCAATTCAAACCTTCATGGCACCATTCATACTTCTGCTCATTCTACCCCTCTGTTTTGGCATACCTATGTCTCACCAAATTGCTGCTAGCCCCAGGAATTGCATTGCAAAGAAGTTTTAAGGAAGCACATTTATATATTTTTCTATTTAATTTCTACTTTTTTCCATTAGGGAATTTCCCCCAGGCTTTGGTGCTTTTGCCCAGTGCAGTGGCAAGGCACATATTTCATATGGCTGATGTGTTTCTCTTAAAAAGGGTGGTGTTGAAGCTGTGTGGGTCTCCCTTTGCTGTGCTGACTTGTGGGACCTTTTCTGCTGTGGTTGTTTTCACTGTTTCATTTTTATAGCCTGCTGGATCCTCATGTGAGTGAGCAGAATTGCTCATCTGTGAGATCCTCTGGGGCACATGGCAGAGAGAGTGCATTTCTGATACGCTGTTTGCCTGGTTGTTGTGTTCAGCATGACTCTTGCCTTGCGTGACTCTTGCCTTGCATTGTTAAGATAATGGAGGAGGAAGAGGAATATTGCCTGCTGCTGTGTTAGATTAGATGATGATTTTCTATCTCTCACAAGCTGTATCAGGTTGTGATACACAGTGCCCACACAGTGCCTTGTTTCACTCTCAAAAGAAAGTCTTGAATTATGCAAAGATTAAGGTACGAGCAGCAGAGCTGCTGCTGAGCATGGTTTTACATTGCCTCTATTGAATATTCATTGTAATCAAAGATCACAACTTTGTTTTCTGGAGTTAAAATATGTTTTTTGGTAGCTTAGACAATTCCAGCCTGCATAATATGTATGACACAAATAACAAACAGCTCTGTTACTCTAAAGCAATGGGGGTTTAGGCAGTAGGCAAAGGAAATGAAAACAAGTTATGTGGTATTTTGGGTACAAAACCAGGCACTTCAAAGTGTTCATTCTTGTTCTTTGCCAATTCTTAGTCCAGAAGTCTTTGCTCTTGATGCAGTTCAAAGCCAGAAGATGAGCAAAGGCATTCCTATACACAAACAGAGATAACTGGTTTAATTGCCATCCACCACGTTCTAGGTTGGAAGAGACCTTCAAGATCATCGAATCCAATGATCCACCACATTTCTGAGGTACTCATCTGAGGTATTTATTATGAGAAGAGCTGTCACGAGGGGCTTGGTAGAAAATGAGAATAGTTTTCAGTGCAGTTTTGTAGAACTGTCTCATGTTTAGACACTTGCTGGGGAGGGGGAGGCTGGTTGTGTAATGAAAACACAGACAATGTGTCTGGTTGTGAAGGGGGGTGGTTAGAAATGAAGTAGAGCCAGGATTTGCCTGTTTGCTTTTGTCAAAGGCACCTGCTTTTCCTTTGGGTGTGCATGTTTCATTAGGAGGGGTTTGTGGTAGAAAGGGAAGGTAATTGAAAAACATTTTGGGCTGTGACAATGAGCTCTTCCCTCTGACAGAATCGTGTTCTGCTGTTTTCACACTCAGCTTGCTGACAAGATGATAAAAGGTAGCGTGGTGTGTGTGCCGTGGTAGATAGTGCCTTACTTCCAGAGGTAGGTAGATAATTTAAACAATGCTCTGCTTGAGGAGGAGGGGACAGAGTGGTGAGGCTTGAACATGCTGATACAGGGAGAGAGGGATTGATGTTTAACCAGGGACTGGTTCAGGGGCTAGACAGGATATGAAAGCTGGATTTCTGGGCATCCCATTCTGGTTGGCCTCAGGTGTGGGACAGTTTCAGAGGCTTTTGAGGCTGCCAGTGAAATCCATGCTGAAACTGCCCCTGACTGGGGTGCTAGCCCTAGGGAGCAGCTGCTTGAAGGAGGCTCTGAGGACAGGAGGGAATATTAATATAGGGGATTTTGATCTTTCTGGTGGTTTTTTGGGAAGTAGTGGTATCCCAGTGAAACATAAAGAGGCAGCACTGGTGGCTGGTTTTCTTGCTGCTGTTGAAGGAGGACGAGATCTAAGGAAGGATTAGGGATTACATTTCTTTCTGATGCTTGGTGGTAGCTGAAACATTAGACTGCAACTCCATCACATCAGCAGACATATGTGAAGGTGAGGAAGGATATAGATGTTAGAAGAGCAAGCATATGGAAAAAACAGAGAGGGCAGAAGGGGGAGGGATTAACAGATGGGAAGCAGAAAAATAATGAGTGAGGTGGAAGGGGAGGAATAGCCTTTCTGCCAGACACATCCCCTTTTCCATTCCAGGGAGAGGCTGTTCCCCAGCAAGGAGCTTGGGTACCTGCAGGTGGCAGCTGCGACACAGGAGATGGAGTTTGCCAGGTTTCAGGCAGCAAAATAAAGACCAGTATGAATTTATAGGGAAAAAAAAACAGCCCCATTTCTCAGTCAGCAGTCTGTGTCTGTCTGTGCTGCCTGCTGCAAAAGGGCTTCCAGAGAGCAGATCTGATCATCAGACCAGGGGCCATATGGCTGTGATGCCTCTCTGTGGGGGCCAGAAAGGAACCACCACTATATCCTCATAATCCCCTTAGTTTAAACAGCTGAGAAAGCAGAGGAGGAGCATCAGGCATTGCTTCCCAGGTGGCTGATGGCTGTAGCATGGAGAATGAGTTAGAGAACGACAAATGCTTAGAGGAAAGAGCCTGCAAGTTTTCACGTTGAAACCAAAATCCATTCAGCTGGTCACCGGGTGTAGCACAGCCCTGTTGTTGATGGCTGTAACTCTGGGCCCAGACAATGAAACATCCATGGTTGCTTGGAAGTGCCCTTAAGGGAAAAAGAGGTTAAAAACTTCAGTACAGCCGTGGTAAGAGCTGTTAACTGAAAAATCAACGAATGGTATTATGAATGAGTAAGGGATGACCTGGCAAACCCTTTCTCTCATTTCAATGGCTTTTCTCTTTTCCTCTTTACTGCTCTGCTTTTATGATCGTGCAGACAACAAGCAATCAGACAAGCATTTCCAGGGAATATTAGGAATAAGTCTTGTATTTTGGGGTTTGTGCTGTTTGTGGGGTTTTTGGTAGCATAATGGAGCAATGCATTCTTTTCAAAACCACCTCAATCCTTTTTGCTCTTACTGTGGATTACACAGAATAAAAGTTTGGTGATCTGATAGCTGCACATTATATATGATGCATTTGAATACATTTAAACACATATTGATACTGCACACTCATAATAAGAAAGCTGGGAAATGCTAAAAGCAGGCTGTTTTGAGAAACATTTTTGATTTTGCGGGCTGTTCCCAGCTAAAACAAGGTGCCTAGTCAGCCATCAAAAATTGTCAGACTCTGTGATTGTCTGGTGGTTTGGTTTAAGCATCCCACTGTGTGGCTGCTCCTCATGATGTTGTGTGTGTGTGTGCTCAGCACTGCTCTCACAGGAAGGTTTTGAGTAAGTCATGAGGTGTCTGCACCAACCATAAACTCTATCCATCCAGATTAGGTTTGAACTCAAGTGTGTCTTTTAGGCCACTTTAGGGCCATTTCATGACACAGATGGGAATATAAGAGAGTCTCTAACAGATTATCAGATCACTGTGCTGTCTGTATACCTTAGGGCTGAGTGCTCCTAAACTCTGCTGCTATATTTGGTGGTTCACATAACTTTACTTAAAGAACAGGCAAGGGCACACACGGTTCTCCAGTCATCCCTTCTTTTTCAAACAGCAAGAAATCAGGCAACTGTTGGTTTTTTAACTTTTAATGATTAGAAAAATCACATGCATTTCTGTGTCCTGAGGAAGTTAACAGTAAAAGTTTCTCTGCTGCTTCCTGGTTTGGGAATGAGCTTGGGCAGACCTGTGGTAAGCTGCCTTATGTGTTCCTCTGTGGCTCTTAGAGTGAATGTCAGAGAGCAGCAGAACTCAGCTTTGTTACTTGAAAGCTTTAAGTGTCTTACAATAACCTCAATTTACAGCCATTTGGAAAGGATGCAGCAGAGCAGAACAAGTTGGGGAACTCCTGCTGAAGACAGAAATTTGACTTCACATAGTAGGCACAAGCTCTTGCTGTGGCTGCTGGCAAGGACCTCACAGCCTCTTATTTGATGGCTGAAAGCATCTTAGAGCTGTTTAAACTTACAACAGTTTGAGGAGAAAGCAACAGAGTGGAACACATTGTTTGTACCAGCAGTATGGGCCCATGTGAACCTGGGCTGAGTGCCCCTGAGGGGTTTGTCACCTCTAGGGCTGCCCACCAGCAGCTGGGCTCATCCCAGCAATCCTGAGCTGCAGGATTGGGATTGGTACAGTGAACAATGTGATAATAAAAACAATAGTTTTAAGCAGACCCCATTAGCATTTGGAAAATGGGGAAGCAGAAACCCAACCAAAAATGCTTTTCCTCAGAATAAAGGCATGCCAAGGAACTCTTCTTCCCTGAAATACCAGCCCTGAGGAGCTCATACCTCGGGCTGAAGATGTAGCTGTCAAGTTAAATGAGTGTGACTTGATCTGAGACAGTCTCTTTGCTGCAGGGGTGTGTGCAAGTCTTTTAGGAGTCAGGACATATCCATTGAGCACAACAGGTAGCAGCCAAGAGTTTATCTAAGTATACAGTGGTGCCTGCGATGAGCTTAGCTAGGGCATTTTGGACCACAAAGCATGCTGTAGGAACAGATCTTAACTGAGATTTTAATTTCCTGGATTGATTTGCTTTAAAGGAAGGACATGGGGATTGGTTGGGAGCACAATTCTCTGCTAGCACACTGAGCAAAATGCAGGGTCTTAGCATTTCCTCATGTTCTTATACTGGTCTGGTGCTTCAGAATGAAACTCTGTTCTGTACAGTACTTTGGCCTTAAACCTTTGCAAACACACAGCACTTCTTGGAAAAGAACCACAATCAAACAAGAAAAAACTGCACAGTAATACATAGTTTTTCCAGTATACTTTCTGAACTGCCAAGTGTGTATTGTCAGTATTTCCAAACTCTTTATGGATCAGAGGTTCCAGAGATATATCTAGTTTTAAATGAGGCTGAGATTGTACTTTATGCATGTGGCCTAAGAAACCTGAATTTAAAGCAATACAGGACTGCAGCACCACAGTGAATTCATGAGACCTGGAAACACCTCCAGGGAGCATCATTCTCCCATCATTCTCCTGTAAAACAGGCTCCTGTGATTGTGAGAGAAGTGTGACAGTTCTGCAGTAGCCTTGGTGCATTTTCTGCAGGGAAGGGAGTTCAGGGTGCTGGGAAAAGGTTATTTAAGGGATCTCCAGTGCTTACTGGTTTTGCTGATTCTTATGACTTTACCAGCATTGTGGCCTTTAGTGCCAATAGCACTGCTCGTGGGGAAATCTGATGAATCTGAGGATATCAGAGTATGAGCATCTCATAGGCTTGTTATCCCATGGTAAAGGGAAAAATGAGGAAAGAAGGAAACATTTAGAGGGAGGCAAAAAGAGCACATTTCCCAAAATTCATTTTTGAGGTTTAAGGACTTAGTAAGGACATTGTTTTGATGATCTACTTGCTTATAAGTCCAAAATAATATCTCTTTGTTTTTATTGAGATTTTAATTTAGGTGCAGTTAGTGATATGCTATAAACTCTAAATTCATCCTGTCATCTGGCAAATTATTCTGTTTTGTCTCTGCTACTGAACTGATTTTTTTCCTCAAATGTGGTATAAAATTTGTATGTACTTCCTGGAAACTGAAAGATTTAACAGTGCTTTGTGGAGTGCTGTTCAGTTCATGTGTGCACAGCACAGAGGTATTAAAGGGTAAAAGTTCTTTTAGAGGTGCTGAGTGGTATGGTCCTGTTGAAAGATTAGTGAGAAATTCAGCTACATGTTTGCCAAGGCTGCAAGTATGTGATGCCTGGGCTTTGGTATTAACTAGGTACAGTGCAAATACAGGTAGGTATAAGAACTGGAAAGAAGAGGTGAGCATAAAAAAACACACTAAGCCAGAATTCAAGATGATGGAAGAGAAAAATTGTCCTCCCAAAAATAACTCTCCGATTGACTACTGATAGAAAAACATCTTCCAGGAGAGATTGTATTCCCAGATGCAGCTGTAAGAAGAAACAAAGTTACAACCAAAATCATACACATATGTGGACTTATGATAATGTATTAACTATAGAATATATAAGACATCAGAAGTGGTTCTTATTTCCTGCAGGTTGTGGGTTGCCTCTTTTCTAAAGCTACTGCATGTTTACCTGCCAAGTACTAACAGCACTTAGGTGTATTTGTTGTGTTTAAAGGAAGTTTTTGAATTGGAGGTAAAGGCTCAGGATTGTGAAGTTCTAGCAAACTCCCTAGGAGCTGAAGGAGCTGAAAGATTGCTGGGTGCTAGTAAAGTTACTTTCTGGTTATCAGAGATGATCCAGACTCTGAGGTGTTTCCTGGCTCTTGATTTTCCTGTCATTGTGCTGGACATCAGTAGCAGGCAGGGAAGGAGTTTCTTTTGTTGCTGTCTGAGATGCAAAATTGCAACTTCTGCTCTATCCCAGGTACATCCCTGTGCAGGTGGGTAGATGGAAGCTTTGCCTCTGCAGATATCTGTGATTTGCAGGGAATAGTGTCTCCACAGCCTTGTTTTCTACTTTAGGTAGGTCTGGCTTAATTTTTCAAGGGAGCCAAGAAGGTTTTGCTGCTGGGAGGGTGATAACACTGCTGTACTTTCTCACTGATGTCCCAAAGTCAGTGAATGTACCTCATAGTGACTAAAGGACCTTCGGGGGCTTGAAGGTGTGCTGCTTTCTGCCCCTTCTGCCACTCCTCTGAAGAGCTGACAGAAGAAATGCCTTTGAGAAGGGGGTTTGGACCTGCTGCAATGCAGTAATGGATTACTGAGAACCAGCAGTACCAGGGAGCATGAACGCAATTTTCTCCTGCATGACTTGGCTGAAGATCAGTGATATGCTTCTGTGAATAGGAACATCATTGATTAAAATGGTGTGACTGTTGGGGCCATATTACAGTGGTGTCTTGCAGTGTTGGTAGCTCAAATCTATCTTTTTTTGTTAACTTAAAGTTTAAATTCTGAGAAGACTGTAGAAATTGAAAAATCTCCCCCTGCAACCTTTGTAGACCTTGAGCTGTGAGCCAGACATAATAGATAAGCAAAGCAAATGCATATTTTCTTTTCATTCATGCTTTTTTTTTAATCCACCTGGAAGGGCTCTATACAGCTTTAAATGCTGTTGCATCTCATTTGTAGTTCAATATAAGTTGATGGTGATAGATNCCAGAGTGAGCCCTGGATTCACTTGGTGGGGGGGTCTGCTTCCTTGGATGTATCTGGTGTTTGCCTCATCAGGGGATTATCAGTGGGCCTCACCTGAAGATCTTTACAGAAAATAAGAGCTCCAAATGATCAGACTACTAGAGGATGCTGTGAGAGTTTCACAGTAATGCACANTGATAGATTAGGTGTCAGGTAGCTTGTGACGACAACTACCTGACAATGACATATTATTAACAGTAGTTGAAATGATTGCACTTGTTCCAGAACAAAAGGTGGGGCTCTACCTATTTTTAACTTGCATTTCTGAACTATCTGATTGAAACTTAGTTCTGGGAGGCTGTAAAATAAATACAAGTTTTCTTTATGATGGTCATTGGGGTATGATAATTGTGGGGCATTTTTAGGTGGTACTACCAAATCAGAGGAGTTGAAAGCTCACCCCTCAGCTAATTGTTTCTGTTTTAAATTTATTTTTAGTATTTGCTTAATTTCTTTTGGAAAGGCTGACGATTAAAATATCTATGTATATACCTATGCACCCATTTTCTGTGGCTGGTGGTACTGACATCAATATTTCTGACATTTTCTAGACTGTTTCATTCATGCAAGACTGGCTGAAATGACTTTGAAACATCTTTTTCCCGAGCATCTGAGAGGGAACATCACAGTGTTTGGGGACGTGCTGGCCCCAGGGCCTGAGGGTGGCTGTGTGTGCATGTGTGTTTATCTGGGGTGTTCCTGCAAATCCTGGGACAGGGCTGCAGCCAGGGCCACAGTCTGTGAGCCCTGTTGTCTGGAGATTTCCTGGGACTACAGCACCCACGACATCAGGAGCAGAGGTATGGGGAGGAGAAGCATCTAGCAATAATTACCAGGGGCTCTCATCAAACCAGAGTGAGCCCTGGATTCACTTGGTGGGGGGGTCTGCTTCCTTGGATGTATCTGGTGTTTGCCTCATCAGGGGATTATCAGTGGGCCTCACCTGAAGATCTTTACAGAAAATAAGAGCTCCAAATGATCAGACTACTAGAGGATGCTGTGAGAGTTTCACAGTAATGCACATGCTGCAAGAATCCATGGGTCAGGAGGAACATGGCAACTTCAATAGTTATTGAGAAAGGGAATTACTGTCATTTAGGGTCTGACTGTCCCATTAAAGGCTGAATGTGAGAATATTTGTTCACTGTTTGTTGGGGGGCTTTGTCTTTTTTTTTTTTTTTTTTTTNTTATTGCTTTGGAAAACAGCAGGTGGTCCTGTGGCACTTGCTGCCAGCCTGTGGGAGTTTGACTGGTTGGGACAGATAGTGATCTAGCCTTAGTTAACAACGAAGGTGTCAACTTAAGGCCTTGGGAAGCAGGATGCTAAGAAAAGAAACATCTAGTTGGGTTGTGGCAAGGAGAAAAGGATTGTGGGTATAGATATGCAAACAAGGCAATGCCTTATAAGGCCATGTTCTGAATCTGGGTTATGATTGGTTGGTAGCATACTCCATATATGGTAATGTTTCTAGTTCTCATTGCTCATTGGTTCCCTACCCTTAGATGATTCCTATATAATGTCATGTTTTCCCCAGTTTCAGGTCTTTGAAGGAGCTCTATATGTAAGGCTTATTTTTTTGTTTTGCTATTAAAGTCTTTACTTTTCCGGCTTTCTTCGTTGTTCCCACTTCTTGATCATCAACATTAGTGACTCCTGCTGGTGGGAATGTGTAGTGGTTTGAAAGGAAAACAAGTGAGAGGCTCCAAGTCAGAAACACAATTTAATAAGAAGAAAGGAAAAGAAAAGTAAAATAAAATAAAACAAAATGCAATAATACAAAAGACCACTGACAGAGTCAGAATACAACCTGAGCAGGGTG
>VXBB01000893.1:26400-46206 GCA_013399915.1 Illadopsis cleaveri | reverse complement strand
AGACTGGTTTGCAGTTATGTCAGTGACTAAATTACCAGGTATAAAAGGAATGATGAGACAGTGTTAATTGAACCTGACAATGGTGTATTTTAAAATCAAAACAGAAGGGTTTTTTTCTTCAGAGTTTTTCAGGAAGCTTTTTGTGATGCTAGGCTCTCAGAATGAACTGAACACTGCTGCAGTGTCATAGTGATGGGACTTGTCCAAGCACTCAGCTTTAGAAGTAGTCTATGGAAAGATGACTGTGTCCTGGGCATCAGATTAAAAAAAAACCCAAACCCTGAGATTTAAGGGGCAAGTCCTTACTCCCCAGGGCAATAATTCTACATTGCACTTATAGTNTATCAAGTGCCACATCCATCATGCACCCATCACTGGAGTCAGGATGCTACTTATTTCCTATAAACACTTTGTTAGAGCAATGTTCATTTTAATCTTACTTTTCCTGCTGTGGTTTGTACAGACATTCATCTGCCTCTTGGAGTGTTTAATATTCACATACTGGAAGAGTAATTTAAATAGGTAATAGATGCAGAGTGTAGCCCTTAAATCTTGTTCATGCCATTGCAAACTATTGGAAGGCAACAATTGCAAATATATGCCTTGCTTTGCAGGATACCAATTCATTGGCTTGGGGCAGAGAGCTCACCTGAAGGGACAACAAATATTTTGTATTTAAATATTCACTGCCGAGCCAGATGAACAAAAAGAGCTGCAGCATTTAATTTTATTTCTTTTTCTTTTATGGAGAGGTCTTATGCAGACTGATGGCAGTCCTGGAGAGAGATCCAGCCTTGCTGGAGTGGGATCCACATGCAGATTTTAATCAGGAATGACAGCTCCAAAGCAGCCCTGTGTGCAGTACCTCTGAGACCTGTACCCTTACTGCTGCTCACCCTGGCTTGGAGGAGGAGGTGAGCAGGATGTCGAGCAGTAACTGAATGATAACGTGTGAAATTTCTGGGACAAATGAAAGCATTTGTTTCTAAAACGTTATTTCTGCCTATGTTTGAATTAATTCCTGTCTTTTCTGCTCCTTCTGTGTGGCTATGTTGTCAGAAGGATAAGCTGTGAAGAGAGTTAAATGAGAAGGCTTTTCTGTAAGGATGAAAAATTGGAAGTATGTACCCATATTTTGTAGTTAAATGGATTATACCTGTCAAGATGTGCTCTAGCTAGATGATGAGTAAGGCTGGGTTACAAACAGGAGAAACTGTGATTTAGGAAGTGTGGAGGGTTTTTTGTTTGTTTGTGGTGTGGCTGTTTTTTGGGTGCTTCTGGAGAGCTGGACGTATTCAAGAGTAATGTCGTTGTTTTGGGGTCAAAAAGAAATGCTGAGTTGCTGCAGAAAGGGGTGTGTGGGGTTTGCTGCATCTGAAACAGCTTATGGGCAGCCTGGGATGTGCAGCATTGTAGGCAGTGGAGTGGGGAAACCCCCAGAGGTGCAGTGTTGTACATTTATTTCTCTAAATTGGATTTTTATGAGAGTGAGATTTGTTAAATCTGTATCACAAACTTTGCTGGCTTGCTGTAGAAATCTTCTCCAGAAGAGTTAACAGCTGCTTCTAAACAAGATCTTCCCAACTAGACATCCTGAACAGTTGAGATGACCTAGAAGTGGTCGTGGCCTCAGATGGAGTTACCATTGCAATCACAATAACTCAACTGGCTTATTATCAAATTCTCCAGCTCCCTGAATTGCTGGCCTCACTCCTAAGCTTTCTGTAAGTGCAACTTCTGAGTCCCTGGTGTGAGAAAAGCCTCAACAGCTTTTAGTTATCTTTCTGGCAACTTCTATCAGAATTTCTGACTAAACTTCACAGCTTCCAGCTGCCTTCTTGGCACTAGCTTTAGGGAGCTGAGCCAGCACTGATGCCAGCCCCATCAGGTCTGCACCTGCCCTCGGGCTCTGGTGGTTGCTGTGATGGCACTGGTGCTTCTGGTGCCCAAAAGGAGCCTCCTTACATACCAAAAATAAGAGTCAGCTGGCATGCTCAGCTCCTGCTGCTGCAAATAAGCTCATGTTTTCTGAAGGCTGGCTCTGAAGTGGCAGCCTTTCCAGTGCCACAGAAACATGAGGGTCAATAGTAAAGACTAACAAAAGTCCATAGTAAAGATTTCACCCTTGTGAGGCCCCCGGACACCAACCCGTGTGAAGAGTACCTGCTCTAGCCCAAAGTTACTGAAGAAAGAAAAGGTGTAAGTTAGCATTTAAGGGGTAACAAATTTCTGATATATATTGATTTCATGAGCAAAACCCAAGAAATACTGAATGTTTCTCTGGGAAGTACAGCAGAAAATTAAACTTAAAGGGGATTTGGAGAATGTCTGTTGGAAGAAGAAAGTTCTATCTATGCAATTTTCTGAAAATAAATGCACCCACACTCCATAATCCTTAATCTTTTAATTTCTCTTTTTCATTTCTACCAGTTATGAAAACTGGAGAACAGAAACTAGTTTCTTATCCTTGTTTAGCCAAAAGGACTTCCTAGAGTAAAAAAAGTTAAGTAATGTCTATTGTGCAAGACTAGTAGGTCTTCTTGCAAACTAGGGCAGGGTTTATAAGGCATAGCTTAGGCCTGGCCATTTGACCCTTGCTGGGTTGAACAGAGGGCTAGGATTTACCTGAACTCGAAGCTGAGTTAGGAGAACTGGATTTGTCTCTACCAGGAAGCACAATTTGTAGTTGTCCAGTAGATACAGGGTGAAACAGTGAAGGGGGGATGGAAAGCACAAGCAGTATTTTGTGCTAACGTTCTGTGAAAGGAAGAAGAAAAGTAAACAGAAAGAGTCTCAGGTAATAGAAACACGCAGTCATGATCTTCTGTTTGCAGGAGGGTAAACTGCAGCTCCTCAGAACAAACGTAAATGTTAGAAGCCCATGGGAGAGATGAGATTACCCAAAGGTTAGGTACAAAAAGCTTCAGTGTGTTGAAGAAAATGGCCCTCACACGGAATGCTAAAACATCTCCCTTCTGTCAGGCCAGTGCTAAACAGAAACTGCAAAATCAAGTGATAAAGTAAATCAGGTGGAGCAATGTATGTTTGGCTGCTTATTGCTGACAACTGGCCCTGATGAAGGCTGCAGTGGTTTGATGGGTATCAGCAGGCTTCTGCATTCCTACAGTATTTGCAGGTAATGAGATTATTGGATTGTTTTGTGATGTATTAAAAAAGTTAATACTATATTTACAGTACCAAGGTACAAGAGATGTGGATAAATGAGATCAGAGTGTAGGTATGAGACTTGTAAATGGAGATGTATATTTCAGAGATTTTGTCCATTTACTCTACTGCTTGCAGAGAAGAGAGATGATTTATTACAGAGTCCAGAAAGGCCATTAGTATGATACATTTGAAATGCATACCCAAATCTTATTTACTATTGTCCTGTGCAAAGAATTTTAATTATCCTCTGAGGCTTAAAGGAAAAATACAGCTGGAAAAAAATATACTACAGTAAGCTGGCTTTCTCAGATATAAGTTTCAGCAGTAACAAAAGGGAAAATGTGGAAATATGCGAGTAGCATTCATTTTTTACTACAGTACCTTGTGGAAGAAATATACAAGAACCATTAATACTTTATTAGAGACCTATAACTGTTTGCAGTTGACTGATCTGACTATATGATAAGAATTAACTCCAGTACAGTCCTGTCTTTTTTCTTTCTTTGTTTTCATGGCCAGTTGTTAAGCTCCATCCACCCAGCCACTCTGTTGTTATGCAGGGTTTTCCTTCTCACACCACGTGTTTCTATGTACACGTTTCATGTGGTGATGTGCCTGGAAGAGAGGGAAGGCTGCAGCCAGGCACAGGTGACCTTCTCTGCTCCACCACTGGCACCCCTCTCAGAAGCCATGACATTTAGTGCAGTGCTCCTACTGAGAGTGGCTCTGGGGGAGCCTGGGCACAGAGATGCTCTGCCCTTGGGCTCGATCTGATTCTGTGATCCTGCAGATCACAGGTGGGTTTCTGTGTTCACTTTTTTGTTTGCTTTTTGTTCCAAATTTATATGACCTTATGATAGATAAATAGATAAATTCATCTGAGTAGCCATGTTTGAGTCAGTGGGAAGTAAGAAGAACTCTCTTGGTGAGACTGGAGCTGACACGTGCTGGGAACAGCCATGGCAGTGTAATTTTAAAATTTTATTGTTAACTGAGTGCACCATATATGATCTCATTTTTATTATGTAAATAATTTTCAGTGTTTTCAGCTGTCTTCTATTTAGTCTGGTTGCAGAAATTTCCCCAAACAAGCCTTTAATAATTTCCACTGCTGCTTTCTTGAATCTCTATATGGGAAGAATCACATTACCCCATTACATTTTTTTTGTGTTCAAACCCAAGCCATTAGGATACCCTTGATTTCCCTGACAACCTATCTCTGCTTTTCCAAGATGGCTTATTTGAAAAACAGCAGTTGACAAGTGTGCTTAATTTCATGTTAAACTATCAGTCCTCATTTATTCGAGTCTGTCAAAGATGCATTTGATATGAAAGACCTAATTCTGGTACAGTCCTTTCCTGGTAAGGTTTAGTCTTGTGCTGACACAGAAACTTAGTCACACACATAAGAAGTTACTCAAATAATATTAGAAGAAAGTTACTTTGAAAGAAATACCACATATCCATGCTTAGAAGTACTTGTATTTAATTGAGTCCAGTTGTTACAAGCTTCAAATGCCCCCCTCCCTCCCCCCCAAAAAAAATCACAGCAGAACTTGATGTCACTTGCTAGATAAATTCCTTCTGATTGGTTCAGCTGAAGGGAGAGGAGGCCCCTTGCATGATTGCAGGTGTCAGAGGGTCTCATTGTTGCCTTAAAATCCATTTCCTTGTCTATAGCCTTACAGAGGAGAAAAGAGGTAGGGTCTGAGAACAGACAGCAGCAACCCATGGTGCTCACTGTGACCTTGTAAAGCAATTTAGACCCAATTGTGCAAAGAATTTCAATGACAATGACTCACAAATAGATGCATGGGTGCTGCAGTAGCCCTGTGCCTCATTTTTCCATCACTCCTATGAGGGAAGTGGTAGTTCCTTACCTGTATTTCCACCCTTTGTGGGTGCAGGGTGGTTACATGGGCTTTAAGCTGTGGTGGGTGCAGTACTGTGATTTAATTTCTTTTTTTGCACACTGCAGCAATATACTGTGCAAGTGAGTTACCAAAATAATCTGGAGCCCACCCACAAATCCAGATGAGAATGGATTGTTTTCATCAATTCTCTCTTTTTTTCTGTTTTCATCCCACTAAGTTTACTCCTCCACAGTTTACTGAAGCAGGGATGTACCTTCCTCCCCTGGCATAATGCAGCATGGCTCAGGAATACAGAACCAATTTGTCTGTGTGACAATATGAAAACTTGATACAACGACAAAAATAGATTTTTCTTTTTCCATGCAAGTGTCTGTCATACTCTTCTTATCTGGATGAATACACACAACTCATGTAAATGACCATCAACATAAAGTGAAAGAGTTGCTTCCTGTAGGCTTGGGATTATTAATTTTCAACTTGGTACTGGTGCATCAAATGGCACGCGATTTAAGGGTTGATAAGTTATTTGTATTTTTCCTTTAGACTGTAAATGGAACAGTTTTCAGACACTATTAAGTCCTTTAAAAAACATTTCTTTCTGAATTTTGTGCTTTTGAAGCGTGCCAGAAAATTTCTGCTCAAAACAAACCTCATGCAATTCGTGCTTATGGAAATGGAATGAAATATTGGGGAGCTATAATAACAACTGCCAACACATGAGGCAGGACTTAATATTTTTCTAGTCTCTCCTTACCTACCAGTGATGTTATCAACCCTTCTCCTTGAGAGCACAAATCATGGTGTCTGTGTGACACTCATCCTTTTTCAGGGCTGCCGCAGACAAAGAAATTGTGTCACCTGATGGAGGGGCTTTGGAACTTCTTCAGATCCCAGGACTGTCCAGGCATAGGTGTTGTTCTGCTATCTCCCTTTCTCTCTGAATCCATATTGTACTTGTGCATGAGTAACATCTAGTTTGCAAAAATATTGACTGCTATGGAATTGCTCTAGTTAGTAAGCAGAACCACCAGATCACAGAGAACTGGGATTTTTCCCCTTCTTCTCTGTAGTTGATAAGTTATTGATTCCAATTCCAGCTGTAAAAGGTGATTCTCTGTGGATGTTTTCATCCATCTCTCTGAGCTCAGGTCCTGAGGCAAATAATTTCCTGCTTTGCTGTCTGTCAGTGTCAGTAGCCATAGCTCTGGAGCAGCTGCTCAGAGGGACCATGGTGGTGGGCCTGGGGGGCTCTGCTATGTGCTCCAGGCTGCTTCCTTCCCTCTGCTCCCATGGTTACAGCTGCAGATGCTGTTCCTACTGCTGCCTGCAAATGCCATCCAACCTTCCCTGCAGTATGTCTGCAAATAGTTTGGGTTTGAGTCTTTTTTAATGATTCTATGGGTTGCCTAGTATGTAATTTCCCTGATTGGCAGGCTACTGTACTCTTCTGTACTGCTCCTAGTGTGGTGACTTCTCCGTATTTGATCCAAAACATGAATATTTATCCTTCTCTTGACATCTACTGTTCAAATTTGATGAAGCACAGCTTGCTGCTTGTGTAGAGCAGCACAGGAAAAGACTTGCCACAGAAAGCCCTTATGGTATGGTGCAAAGCTGGTGGAGCTGTGTCCTTTCCTGCTTGCCAATGCTGCTGGCATGGCAAAAGGGCAAATCCCAATTGTGCTCCCACATGTGGTGGTGCCAGGTAAAAGCCCTTTTGCCTTTCTGCAATTCTGGAAAGACCCAGGTTGGGAAGGTCTCCAGGCATGGCAGCATGGGCATGTGAAGACAGACTTTCCTATATGCTCTGAAAGATGCAAGAACAAAACATCCTAAGCAGCAGAGATGCACTTTGGCATCATCTGTTGGGAAAGCTGTTATGGGCAAAGGTCATAACTATAATGCACACTCCAGTGTGCATCCTCTGTGGTTATAGATAACATTGTAGATAATGCCTGGGAGGTATTGCTGCAATGACTGTGAAAGTGCAGCATGGGCCCTGGCCTCTCTGCTGAGCTGCTGAATTTTTAGTTCCACAGCTGGCAGCAATAGTAAAAATTGTGGGCTTGTGCCAGTGACAGTGATTTCTTGTACCCTGGGTTCAATAAAAACCTCACAATACTTTCACTGATGTAGTTAATATTTTCTCAGTCCATGTCAACATGCTTGTGTTCAGAATCAGACTCCTCTGAATTAGAAAGTCGATGATTTCAGCAGTGAATTTTGCTAGGCAGCTGTTGAGTTGACCCAAACCATTTTTAACACAGTCATTTAGAGGCAAGAGGCAACTTCCGTTTACTTTGCCATATCCTGAATCATCTGTGCTTGTTCTCCTCATAGTTGCACTGTGTCATTTTAATAGAAGTACTACAGCTGAAGCATTTATGCTCAGCTCCAAAAGCCCTTTGAATATTCTTGTAAGAAAAGGTTGCTTTTTAGGAAGATAGAGCACAAATTATTACTAGTCTGGAGCTGACATGGAGATTTGGCACTCGATCTGGAGTGCTTTCTTTCAAGAGGTATTTCTATAAATTCTGCCCTGTTCCTGATGAACAGGCAGCCTCTGTTGTCAGTCTCCAGCCATAGGCTTGTCAGGTGTGATAAAGGCAAAGGAATATATACAGTGTGCGTTGGCTGATTGCACATTGTCTGGAGCTGTTATAATTTTCCCACACTGTTATTGCTTTCAAGTGATTTATTTGTGCAATTTCTTGGGGAAAGTCATCTGCAGGTTTCAAAATGCATAGTGTTATGATCTTAGGGATTTATTCTCACTGTGTAAATGGGGACTCTCAGTGCAATCTATGAAACACTCTAAGTATGGAAAGCGAATCAAGACCGCTTTTAGAACATGGACATCAGCAGAATGACTGCTGGTTTATATTAACATGCCTGACGTATAAAATGTGACTGGAGAGCAGTTGATAGTCTAAGAAGAAGCACTGCTTTTGGATAAAAATTATTGAACAGAAGGTTTTAGAGGTGTAGTGAGTAGAGTTTCTTATGTCTCTTGAAAATAAATGTCTTGTTTTCATGATAAGTACTGTCTTTTTCATCCCCTACAGGAAATACTTAAACTCTCATGGAAATAAGTAGGGAAAGTAATCATAGTTTCTTATTCATTTTTGCCCTCAGAGGAAGGAGACCAACTTTTCTTTGAAGACTATTCATACTGTAATTGAACCAGGGTAATTACTGTGCAAACAATACCTACTTTTCTCATAGCTTCAGGAAATTTATTATCTCATTATTTGTTTGCTTGTTTGTTTCCCACTGCCTGCAAATCACTGGCTAGATAAAGATTAGTCTGGTGAACCCTTTCATAGTTTGATCAATACATTTCGTATGCAGAGTAAGGTCCTGGCTGTAGGAAAGGCTGGGCAGTTTAAGATGCCAGCTTGTTCTCTGACATTTTATTATTTCTTGGCTGTGAGAAATAAGCACCTTTCTGGCTGATGTGGAGGTGCAGGCCATGTGGCTCAAGCTCCTTAAGTTGCCTAGAAGAAACCATAAGGAATTTGCTATATTAATCTTTTTTTTCTTTGAACTAAAATTTCATGGACTGCTGTTGAAATCTTTCTTTGTGGCCTGTCCAGCTTTTTTGTATTGGTCAAACATCCTGAACTCAATATCCTTCTCCCTGGGCTGTGGGATAGAAGCATTTCTACTTATAAAAACAACAGTGCTTAATGTAGTGAAAAAATTTCCTTTTCTTTGCAGGACATGTGTAGAGAAAAAGACAGTAAAATTACTGGGGTAACATGGATACATTAGGAAAACTTAATTATTTTCCTTTTCAGTGCTTGGAAATATGGTGCTGAGATACAGGGAAGTAACTCTCGTAGTTTTACAAATAAATAGTTGGGAGTTTTGTTTCTCTCTAGTCCAGCTTCAAGCTCTGTCCTACCTGTCTACAAGGCTGTCGTGGGGAACAGCTCCTGTCTCCTTACTGGCTCCTTTGAGGAACAAACTCCACATCAAACATGCTGGAGCTGTGGCAGATGACCTTCCCTCACCACTGCTTTTCTTTCAAGATGGGCAGCATTGCTGGAGTGGTTTTTTTTTCCAGCTGACACAGCACATTTTATTTACTGCAGGAAGCAGAAATATCTGTGTTGCTTGGTCTGATTGCTTCAAATCATGTTCCCCTCTACTTTTATTTTATTGCCTTGTTGGTCATGAAAGAGCAACCTGCTACTGTTTTATCTTTGTTGCTCTATAAATTACTGAATATTGCCACATTTCAGCAATTCAGAGCCAGACTGTTCTTGAGGTTGTAGCAAGCAGGTGTTCTGCACTTCTGTGTTCTTTACTTTCAACTGATTGTGTTTTCTGCTGACTGTAAAAAAATGACAGAGAGTCTTTGGATGCTGAATACATGACTGTTTTGATCCAGGTGGAGAATTCAAAGGGAAATCTTCTATTTGTAAAGGAATAAGTGCTAGAGTAGTAGTACTGGAGCCCCAGTTTGGGGTCACGGTAAAATGCAGAGCTAGAGTCCCCAAGAGAGCTCTGACACTTACTGTCAAGACCCTACAAGTCCAAATAACTAACATTTATGGTTACTTAATACTTTCCTGTATCAGATCTGACAGTATCTTTTCTGGTCTTCCATATTTCTGAAATGATATGAAGGAGTTAGGTGAGCAGAAGAAGTAGCTTTGTAAGAACTGAAGGTATGAATATTCTTTAGTTTTACATTACTGTCTCCACAGGACCTTTCTGCTCCTTAGCACCTCCACAGATACCTGCTCAGCTGAGACCCTCTCATTAACCCCCAGCAAAGGACGAGGACTTGAACTCCAGTGCCCAAAGCAACCCAAAAACTTTCAGATACTGGGGAAAATGGATTGTTCTCCATAAGTATCTGGTAGTGTTTGGGTGTGTGCTTGTGGGTACAGTTTGGATATGAGATGTTCTTCATCTCTATCCTCCATCTGTTCTCTCTCTGTCTGTTTTCTGTGCCTAATGCCCCCTCAGTTTGCCCAAGGTGAGAAAATGTCTTCCCTTACACATTCCCAAGTGTGCTGATGCCCAGCCCAGCTTGTCTGTAGTGGATTGATATTTGTGAGAGAAAAAACATGTCATTCTCTATTAGGTGTACACTAGAGAGAGAGAAAAGAGCAGTATCTCTCTGTCTCTCTTACCCTATATTAACAGAAACCACAGCCTTCTTGACCAGTTCAAGTCCCATCTCAAATGAGGAATGGACAGCTTATGAACTGTCTGCATCAAACTTATTTTCTGGTGATTTAGTCCTTCCCTGAGGATGTGGTTTGGTGCTTCCTGGCAACAGACAGTTGGAGGAAACAGCATTTTCCTTGATTAAGTTTTTGTTTCAGTCTACCTGCACCATCAGAAATGTCTATCCTCTTTACTTTAGGAACTCTAAGCTTATTTTTTTTTGAGTGAATAAAAGCCCCACTTTAGCATGTTTTATATGCTCCCCAGTCCCTCAGGCTCCTCCATTAGCAATTCCTTCCCTACCCATTTTCTTAACAAGTATAACTTTGCAGGTTTTGTCACAGAAAATATGATCTCACTGTCATCTCCTATACCTTCTGCCAGCCTTCACTCAGTTTCCCTCACTCCATCCTGTTGTCTTTCACCTCTAAAGCTTAATGAACTGCTTTTTGGTGTCTTAATGTAGATTCTTTCCAGTTCATCCTTATTTCTGAACTGGAATACCTTCAGCAGTGACACACCTTTGCTGGAGCTCTAACTACATTTACATTTTTTCCTGTTATGTGCCGTCTCTGGAAATCTCATACATTAACCCAGGCCCAGGGTATTTTGCACGCTCAGTAGATGCAAGCTAAGGTTGTAGCATTTTGGACAACTCTGTGGTAATTCAGTTAACAAAATTCAGTCCTTGGCCAGTTCCTTGCTGAAGGCCACTTTCTTTCCCATTTTTTTTTTTCCAGGCACTGAAGACAAGACCACTCAGTGTTGTTGCCATGGCCCAGCCTACAAATGTGACTGCTGTTTCAGTGTGTCCCTCATTCTCACTTCCTAATTCAAGGACAGCCATGCTTTGCTGCCACATTCTGTGTAGCAGCATTTCTGTGTCTGCACAATTACAGTTCTGTCTCAGGTTTCGTCTTGTTTGGAATTACATAGGGGGACACTCCCACTCCCCTCCTATTTGTTTAAAATGCTGCTACTGACACTAATTTCTTGCCTTGTTAATTTAAGCACTTCATCTCTCTTTTTGCTTGTCTTCACTGACATTTTATTCCCCTCTATCCACAGTCATTCTGTGTTTTTAGGACCCTTCTAGGCTTGTCCAATGAGGCTATGAAACTGGTACCAGTCTTTCTCACCCTCCTACTTCCCCTTTTCTTTTATTTCTTGTCTGGGGTGGGCAAAGTTCCCTGTAACCCCAGCAGGGGAGCTCCACTGGGTGCATTGAAATTCCCCCCAGTAGTAATGCCAGTGTGCCAGGTGGCACCCAGTGTGTCACCCTGGCCTGGCTTGTGTCTGTGCTGATGTTTTCTAGGAAGTGGCATTTGAGGGGACAGCTTGCCTGGTTTTAATCACACAAAAATGAAGCCTTGGTAGTGATGTGCTGCTATAATACGGACGATGAAGCTTATTTGGGAAGATTCTTGGTTATCTATGTCACATAAGCTCCTCCTATACAAATTGTTTAGGCTGAAAGTGTCTACATTTTATACACGTAATTCTATAAATCAAATTCTTTTCATGGATCATGCTTCCCTTTTATTGATCTTTGTTATTTGGAGGCATATAGTAGTTTTCTCTAAAATGTCGCCTTAATTGCCTTCTGTGGATATACCCTATAAATCCTGACAAGAGCTTTCAAAAGTGAAAGCAAGGGCATATTTTTCTTCTATCAGAGCTTGCTCAACAAACTGCTGGTACCTTTTCTGTAGGGCCTTGCAAAATGGTCAAGAAGAATAGTGCTATTTAATTTATGAACCATTAATATTTATTGCACATGTGATTGCTGGCATTTTGTGTGAGAGAGCTGGGCAGCAGTTCTTATAATTGAAAGAAGTTAGATATTTACATGGGCTACCCAGATAATTAATATAGGATAATTTTTCATTAATTTTTTTTTGTGTTGACAAATTTATTGACAGTGGCCAATGAGATTTTTTTTTTAAGCTTATTTGCTAGCTCATAATGAATTGCTCAAAAATTCCTAAAAATAATTCAACTCCTTTATTATTAGGGTTCAATAATTGTGTTGAAAAAGGCTTGCTTGGATTGCTGCACAATTGAGGAGTGGAATCACAAAATAAGCTGAGTTGGAAGAAACCCCCAAGGATCACTGAGTCCAACTCCTGGCCCACTGCAGCATCCAATCTTACTTCTGACTTGAGATCTGCTTCTTTCCCACACAGATGAGGACTCCTGATGGGGGCTCCTCACATTCTGATTTGCACAGGGGAATCCAGAGACCCCGGTGTATGATGCTGCTGCCCCTAACCCCACACCTGATTCCACAGTGTGAGGAACTAGTTTTGCAAAAACTTGAACTAGGGCTTGTCTTTATAGTGAATCCTCCTGCAAACTCAGTGTGAAAACTGGCCCAAAAGAGGGCTCTGGTGCCACAGGATCATCTTTTCAAAACAATGGGATTAAATTGGGGACATAAATTAGACCTGCAGGTATTTGTGGAGCAGGTTGCTTCAAATTACATGTAACAAGGTTTTAAAATTCAGGTCATGTTAGTTTCTCCTGGTACATGTCTGCTCTTAGTTTCTGAGGGGAGGTAATATTATTTTCTCGAATCAGGTTCTGGTTGCAATGTAAGTTTTATGTCCCAAAGTATTTTATGTGTCTCACTTTAGAATTAGCTGCTACAAAGAAGGTTCCAGCCAATAGATTACTTTGGGAGATGCTGTAGGATCTGATGATGTTGCAGGTCTGATAGCCATCAACATAGAACACATGGGAATTACGAAGAGTTTTGATTAATGTTTGGGGGTTTGTTTGGTTGTTTGTCTTTTAAATATAGTGATACTTGCATCTGTAACAGACTGCAGTCTGTGACTGTATCACTGAAGAGATTGATAAAAGAATATTATTTCTAACATACTGAGAGAAATACAATTTTTGTTCCCATGCAAATTGGAAACCTTGAAAGCAGCAATATTGCAGCCCATTAAAAGACTCAGCAGTGCACTAGTCAGAACTGAAGTGCTGCAGTGACACAATCCTGGCTAATATTGATGTAAGAACACAGAGATAATGGAAGCTTTCACTTCGTGCATGTGTTATACAAAGGGATTAATTGTGATTTGGTCTAGGGTATTATTTTGATGAATTATTCCCAGTAAGATATTCACAGAACAAGAGGGACTTCAAGATTGGTGAAGCACAACAATCCTATTAGCTGGTTTGTGAAGATCTGATTTAGCTCTGTCTTCTGAATGCAGTCATTGGAGTCTAGGAGAGAGGAAATGTCTGCTCAGGCTGCATCCAGGCAGCAATCCTCCTGTTGAGAAGAGGGCAGGCTCCCCAAAGGACTGTCCCTGTCCCTACAGTCGTCTGGCTCCTCAGTGCCTTTGTCCCATTAATTCAGTCCTTGTACATTGGAAACCACATGCAAATATCTAAATGTGCACAGGATAAATACAAGCAAGGGAGCAGGTTTAATTGCTTTGTAGGTGCCAAATACACGATCTTGCCGAAACTCTTCCTAAGTGCATTGGGACTTTTGCCTGAATAAGGGCAGCCAGAAACTGTCACTTGCAGTTTTTCTTACAGCACACTGGAGCTGGAAAAGATTCAGGGAAAACCTGGAATTGTTAGCAATAGTAAACTCCCAGCACATATGGTGGACCGGGGTCCCTCACTGGCATTTTGAAGTTGCACTAAAATGGCAGTAGTTACTAACTTGTGCATAGCGTCCAGGACAGAAGTCAGAACTTTTAAATATAAAATGAAGGAAAAATTAGAAAGATGTCATCTTTTAATTCCTGCAAGACACGTCAGTTCTTTTGTGGAGCTGGAAGAGATTTGCTGGTTAAGTTTGAATGGGGAGAGCAGGGAAAGCAATGCAGTATAGTAGTTGACAACTTCCACACTAACATTTAACAAGCTGATTTTTCTGATGTGGAGAAGCAGCAGCATTTTATTTGTTTCCATAAGGGTGCATCAGAAGCACAAAGCTGTGCTTTTGAGTTATGAGGATATATGAACATTAATAAACAGGCAGGTCAAGAAACACCACAATACAGAGCAAGGGGTTATTCCTTCAACATTTGTCACCAGATGCTAGCCCTCCAATACATTTTGCTTTGAGAAATAATTTTTAAGTCTTGCTTAGATGTGACAGCAGTAAAAGTCCCTTGTGAACTTTGAAAAGGCAATCTCAATCCAGCTGCTAGTGTTTAGAGTTATACATGATGAAAAGTTTTGTAAATGACAGAATCTATTTTCTAATAGATTTGACAAATGCAGGGGCTCTACCTGTAAAGATGAGTGCTCTTTTATTGACCTGCCAAAAGTAATGGCTTCTGTGAATTGCACAACTAAAACAATAAAAACGTGCAGTGATGCAAGTTGCTGAGTAATCACGCATCCTTCCAGTGAGCAGTAAATACCTTTTTGCTAACTAAATGCTATGTTCAAGAGCAAACCATAGAGAAAGCACAATAAACTTCAAAGTAAATCTGCCTCCTGGGTGTTCAGCACTAGGCTGCAGTTACTGTGTCACTTCAGATAGACTGCCTAGCTCAGGCCCCTTGGCTTCTCATGTAAAGCAGACAGTTCATAAGATCCTTCAGATCACTGGATAAGAGATTATTACTTGCATTGGGGTATTTTTAGTAACTTGCCAATTATTGCAATCTTGATAAGGTGATCTCTCTCGCTTGCTAAAAAAGTTTGTCCCTTTTTTTTCACAAAGTCTAAATAGAAGACAGGTGCTCATCATCCAGCACTAGTAGTTTTGCAGTAGTATATATGTACATATATTTTTTTACTTTCCCAAAATAAACAGCCCTTTGATTTAGCATTTAAAGGACAGTGTTAATCAGGTAATACCATTTACCACTGTAGTCATTAGCAGGTCAGCTTCTTGGCAAAAAATCCTCACTGGGTTTATAGTGTGAGCTTTGCTGACAACAGGGATTTTCTGAGACCAGCTGAATTTCACCAGGAAGACTTGATCCCAGAGAGGAATATTGCAGGGCTGTAGTGCACAGCAGCAGTCCTGGACAGGTTGCATTGCTCAGTGAGGGCAGGGTGAGCATGACCTTGATGGAGACTGGATCCTCTGCACCTGCTGGGAGTTTGGGGCCCTGGCTGCAGTGCCACGTACCACAAATCCTTGGCTGGATGCAGTGAGTGAACGTGCACATTCCTCAAGCAAACATTAATCTTTCAAGGGCACACCCTCTGGCAGCCAAGCAGAGAAATCCCCATTTCTCTAGCAAAGTCCACTTGGAATAACTAAAATCTTCACTTAAACCTTAATAACCTTTATCCATGATATTCTTTGGAAAAGCCATTTTCTCCCACAAATGTCTTTCTGGCTAGAATTGGGACACTGAAAAGAATAAATATCACTCTGCAAATCTCTAAATATACTGTCTGCAATACATTGATGTTAAGTCAATGTACTGAAAACAACACAACGAACACAAAGTGCAGTGTCTCTCTTTGGCAGAAACACAGGGATGCTTATTGGACAAAATGATCTGAGTCACTGATCACTGATGGGTGCCTTTAACTCCAGCCAAAGCCCAAAGTGCCTATTGTATTTCCCCTGTGCAGCTCCCAGCAATGTACAGTAATGAGTCTTTGCATTTGACACAGTTTGTTTGTTTGTTTGTTTTCACTAACAGCTCTGGTGTAAAATGTGAGCTATGGAAGTTGGTCTTCTTTACCCCCAACCCTTCTGCTATTAGTTCCCCTGCCTTTTAAAAAAATTCCCTTTATTCTTTCTCCCTACTGTTTTAGGATTTTACAGTAGTTGAAAAGATTTTGTTGTAGTGATTGTGAAGAGTATTTTCCATACAAGTGAATAGTTTCCATGCAGGTATCTCTGCATGGAAAGTGGCACTATACAAATGATAGTTTCTTTTCTATGTGACCGAGGGGTGTTTTGGTCTCTCCACTCACTAGCAGATTTGGGAATCTGCAGCAGTGAGCTGGAGGAAATGGATAGTGTGGCAAATTTAGCAGAGGAGAAAATTTGGGGGTGAAATGCTATAGTTTACTCTGGTCTGGAGAGAAAGGCAAAAAAAAAAGAATTGTCATGGCTCAGCATGGGAAGAGAAGTGTGGAGAGCAAGGAACTGAATTTCAGTCCTACCTGCAGAGGCTGTGCTGCTCCATATCAGTCTTGTGCTCTGTCCTTTCTTTCTTAGGTTGCAATCTCTGTAATCTGGGGGTGTGCACATGCAAAGAAAAAGGTGGGAGGGAGGGCATGGGATGTGCACTGTTCTTCCTGTGGTTCATATTAAGGCAATAAATAAAAAGTGAAAATCATGATTATTTATTCACTCTGCTGTATTATAGGCACGTATGACCACAGACTTGCAAAAGACATTAGATTTGTAAAGTCAAGTGCTGAGAACTTCTGTGAAGTTTGGTGCAGCCCTCTCTTTCTGTGGTTAGGTAGGAAATGGCCTTCAACTACCCAACTGCAAACTGGAGGGAAGCATCAGCGTGGAAAGAATGAATGAAGGGCATGAGTTGCAAGCTGAGTTGCAAGGAAAAGCACCTGGCTTGGACACCCTCAAGATTTATATGGGTATTTCCCAGAGATGTGTCTAACTCTTTAAATGGTCAACCAAGCTATCAACATCTGCTGTAACTTCCTTAGGAAAAACCTCACATCCTGCTACATCACATCCACTCACATCTGCCACACTGAGGAATGAAGGTGCAGTCAAAAGAAAGAGGCAAGGGCACACTGAGTGGACTCATGATCTGGGCTGTGTATGGCTGGAGATTGCAGAGCACAAAATGATGCCTTCCCAATGAAGGCTCACCTGGATGGTGCTCTGGAGACTGGGATTTGCTCAGTGCCTTTGTTCAGTGTATCTTCACCTTAACAATGTGCAGCTTTGCTGATTCATTGTTACAGACCACGGGGCCTAATTTGCAGAAGTGCTAACTTGCAGCTGCACATCAAGTAGATGTGCTTTGAACCAATAACCATGATGTTGCATTAGCTGGTTCAAAATGTCAGGCAAAAGTCGTCTCATTTAGGCACAGAAAATTCCTTTGTAATATTGGCATTATTTTCTCTTTGCCCATAACCATGCCCAGAAGTGTCTGTAGGGGGGAAATCCCCTCACCTCAAACAAATGGCATTTATTTCATAACATCTCTAATGTTTATGAGATCCTAATATTATCCTGTCAGATACTATAAAAAAGCCCTAAGGCTTTTTAAATTAATAATTCTTTTGTCAGAGGAAGCTTTGAACAGTGTGCTGTAAATATCTCAGTGAGCAAGGGATATACTGTAAGCTGGAATACAAACAGAATGTGGGCTGAGGTGGACTTTGCACAGATGATAAAACAAAAAGCTGTTGAGTTGGTTGAGTTCAATCAAACAAAACAAAAGTGGGCTACTGTGGAGTAAGAGGGAGGTGAGCAGCATGGTAGTTGACCTGTGGTCCCAGGCCAGATGAGTCCTTCACCTAAAGGAAGGTCTCATTTCATTTAAGAGGATAATTTTGAAGGGGGTGAAAAGGCCAAGTGAGCTGTGGAAATGAACACATGGAAAGATAAATACCAGACCAGATATGGAATGAGGAAGCTTGATCAGGTGCTGTACACCTGCAAAATAGTCAAGAAACTGTTGGAGAACAGGGGAAGAGGGGAAGAAGAACGAGGCCAGCAGAAGCACAAGTGTAGGAATGTGCTAATAGAGTGAGCTGGGGGTGGGCACAGTCAGCGCTTGGGCATCAAGAGCAGTGCTGAGACAGTGGAATTAATTGCTGCAGCAATTTCTTGTGTCTGTGCTCTAGGTTTAGACTCAAGAAGGAAAACTGGTGCTTTGCTTATCCTCTGTGGAGGGGACAGCATTTGCTTCTGGTTCTTATCTACAGCATTGTCTAATCCTGTCTGCTAGGCATTTTCCCTCACTAGTGACTGTTGCCAATGCTTACATGAATCCATACACTGCCCTTTTAAAATAAGAAGAACAGAGGGATTTTATAATTAAAAGTGTGTATTTCAGCTTCATTGCTTGCCTGTTTTGCATTTAGAGGATTAACTGGAGCGTTTGGCTTAGCTTCTTTATGCTGAGCATTCACATGTATCTTTTCACCATGTCCTCTCCAATTCATATTCTTACTAAAATAAGCAGTCCCAGCTGTTCCTGTTTTCTGGCAATGTCACTGGATGAGCCATGGTCCTTTGTGAAACTCTTGGGGTCACTCAAATTAATACTATTTTTATTTATATGCAGATTGCTTTCTGAGACTGTTATGTTTATCTTTGTTGTAGAATAGGGCTTATTTATAGGGTGAGTTTCACAAAGTTATCACCTAAAGATGTTAGCTGGAAGAAAGGAGGAAAACCTGAGATATCTGGAGAAATTCCAGGAGCAGTTAGCCCAGCTTTGGCCCCAGGGAAGGCTCTGGGACAAAGTATTAAATCGTCAATTTAACAAATGATGAAGATGATAAAGTGGTTAAAAAATCCCAATAGGTTGTGAAAAACAAGTAATTTTCAACTAATCCAATGCCTTTCTTGGGCAGGATAATAGATGCAGTACATGGGGGTGATATGTAATTTGACTTCTATTAAGCTTTTGACTTTTTTCTCATGGTATCTTTATATACTACACAGGGAATTGTGTCCAGCCTGAAAACACTGCACACAGAGAAGTGGACACCATTCAAAACTTACATTCCCTGCCAGAATAAGAGGGCATTTAAAGTGCAGCAGCTGGTCTCTATTCAGTATTTTCATTAGGGACTCAGGTAATGGAGTGGGTGTTAAATGCACAGAGGATGTCACACCGTTAAGCTGTGAGGATGATGGAAGACAAAACTAGAATGCAAAAGAACTTTGTTAATTTGGCAGAAAAGGCTCAACCAACAGGACCAGGTTCAGCTGTTCAAAGTCCCATATGTAAGGAAGATAAGGGACAAGCTGGGGTAGAAAATGGAGAGTAGTAATGTTGGGGTACAAATACCCTTGGGCGCCATTCACACAAGCCCAGGAGTGTCCAAAGATGTGAGGACTGAGTTAAAACCTTCCGAGAAACTAAGATACATAAATCCATGCAGACATGAGGTAGAAATGCAAGTTTAGTTTTAAATAAATAGAAGATTTTTAAGTGCTTTAAAAATAAGAGTCTGTATTAGTAAGTAAGGAAGAGACCTAGTACCCAGTTTAAAGTTCAGTGATTGTGCCTTTTGCAAAGTTAGTTAAATTCCAGTCATAATAACAATACTGTAGCCTTGCTAGAAATTCCTAGATAGAACAGCTTGAACTATATGTGTAGGATTTGGGTAAGAATTTACGAAAATTAACACACATCAATTTTAGCTTAGGGTAGGTCCAGCACTTTTGTAGAGAGTTCGTGTTTAAGTCTGATTGGCTAAAATTGGACTAAAATGCACTAAGAATATTAGAAAAGCACATGCTTAGGGAACACAGAACTGTAGCAGGATGCCACACTCGGGTACATGTGTAGGAGGATCAGACCCGCAGAAGGAACGAGGCAGGCAGCAGGTGAAGGGAAAGCTAATGGTACTTTATTCTACAGTCTTCTTCTCTATTAACAATCCAACTCCATATATACAGTTTGTACAGAGGCCA
>VXBB01000888.1:14534-32032 GCA_013399915.1 Illadopsis cleaveri | reverse complement strand
TGTTTGTTATCCATGCTGGGTGCATTGGTGCAGAGGCACTTCAACTGGGCTGTCCATGCCACCCCCAGCACTGGTGTGTCATCTCAGGCTTATCTCTAGCTAGCTTGACCTAGTCCCTTTCCCCCTTTAAGCCTGCTCAGTCAGCACTGCCAGCTCATGGGCTAGAATCCTTTTTCTGCCTTTTATGAAGGTGAATCCTACCTGTCTGCAGCAGGCCTGGTGCCATAGAAGCTGTCCCATGATCAAAACAGCCAAAACTCCCTCAGTGACACCAATCTGTAAGAGAAAGTGAGAAGCATGGCCTGGAGGTTCTTCTGGTGGCTAGTGATAGGTTTCCTGCTGGATGCAGACAGGAGTGTGACAGATCCTGTGACGGCCCTGGGGAGGGCCGTGGCAAGGTGGTTTGTTCCTCAGAAGACTTATGTTGAGTTCCTGCCTGCCATCCTGCTGCTGGGCTCTTCAGGGCTTGTGCTATGGGCCTCTGATGGGCGGGTGCAGCTGGGACAGGATATTGTCTGGGGAGTTCCGCTCCTGCTGTTGACACCCTGTGCTCCTTGGTGAATGTGCATATGAACTTTGTCAGGTAGCCTAACAAAATCAGTTCAGTAACCAGATATTTGCAACATTCCATACATATATTCCATAATGAAAACAAGTACCAAACAAAAATTTGATGACAAATTGTCTTTTATCTTTCAACTCACATGCCTGTGAACACCCATGTAGCAGTGCAGGGAAGTGACTTGTTGCATTGAAGTCTTTCATCTTTGTTTGCAAGAAAGCAAGTAAGGATGAGAAAAGACGGAGGCAAAGATGCTTTCATTTTTTTCCAGGGTTACTAGTTCTAGTAAGTCTACTATTACTTCTTCCATACCTCATTGCTGATTTTTAAGAATTGACTCTCTTGGCATCTTTTGCTATTGTCTGAGAAGAAGAGAATAGTAATTAATAAATATTCAACATGGGGGAAAATGGTGTGCATCACTTATAAACTGGAAAATGTGGGTTAAGCAGGCAAGGTTCATGGAAGACTTAAAACCCATTAAAACAAAATTACATTTGACAAAATCAGTCCCATTGGCACCTCTAGTCCTATGAAGGAAAGCAGAAATCTGTACTGTTCCCTTCAATTTTTTTTTTTGTTTTCTAATTGCCTGAGATGAAAGGAAGGTAGAGATTGCTTGCTTATTTCATGCTGGCTTTGTAATCGAGATTTTTAATTAATACTTAAATTATTATTTTTAAACTATGTTAAACAATATTATCTTTGAAAGTAAACTTGATTTCCCACAAGAGTAAAAATGACTTATATTGAATATGTTCTTTTCCGTGACATTACAATAATTCTACTTCAAGGGTATGTTTTGCGGATTATACATATTTAATTTTCTCATATGTAAATGAAAACATCTTATATATCATCATGAACACAAGGTATCACATGTTGAGGTCTTAGATAAAAAAATAATTAATTTTCAGCAGAATGGACTTCAGTTATATTAAAGTAAGCCAGTTAAACTTCAGGTATACTGCTTTACAGCCTGCCTTTATTTTTTCATATTTCAAACTTTCATGTGCTCCTGAACATTTCAAGTAAGTACTTCATGTTTCTTTGGGACATATCATTTCGAGTGTAGTTTATCTGATAGGGAAGTGCAAATTTAATTTATTCTTTACATTCATTCCTAACTTGCTTGCATACTTGGGATAGGTAAAGCATATTTACTGTTGGAGTCCTGAATTGAAAACTCTGAATGTTCAAGGCTAAATATAAATATACTATGTTTTTCATTTTTAAATCCCCCCAGCATGCACCCAAGCACACATATACACACTCCCATGTCTTAACTGGGTGGTTTTGGTGACACTTCATAGCATTTTTGTACTTCTAGAATGCCTTGGCTTCAGAAGACAGTGTCCCTCCCTGCAGATTATGGATCATAGATCCATGGCAAGGGTGGCAAGGGGTTGGAGTAGATGATCCTTGAAAGTACTTTCCTGTCTAAACTGTCCTCTGATTTTATGATCATTCATTTACCTTCCTAGCCTGATCACAATGTTGTTATTCTGCTTGTTACTTTGTAAACAAAGTCTCTTGAACTACTAATCAAACAGTTATATTATTCTTCCACTTACTAATGGCAACTCACCACAATTTCTTGAATTTAGGAGGGATATTTCTTTTTGTCAATATATTTGTTGGTGCTTTTGGGGATTTTAAAACCACTAATTAATAGATGCCCAGAAAGATGCAAAATAATATTCTGCTTTCAGATTCAGACTGAGTTGAGAACAATTCTCTGAGATGAGAGAACAGAAAGCCCAGTGGAACTTACGGATCGAGATGTCTTGGCCTTGGTAAAATACAAAGCAAACACAGATATGAAAAAGAACTGGGAAAAGAGCTGCATATGTAACTATCAAGGTCTTTGAAATGATGTAGTTTTGTAAAGGCTGCCAAATAATGTGAACAATAGCCTATCTGTAGTTTGTGGGAAAATTTTACTTAAAGCTGTGGCCTATTTGAGCTGTAACGAGTATATAACACTATACTGTGAGAATAATACCTGACTTCTACTTAGGCTTAGACTTCGACTCTAACTACTTCAGTTTTGACTTTAACTCCTTTTTGCTTAGACTTCAATAAACTGATTTCAACTTGAACTCCAACCTATTTTTGCTCAAGCTTTGGCTTAAGGCTTTCTGCTTGGGCTACTTTTGCACCCCCCCTTTTAAAGTCCCGTTTCTCAGTTGTATGGCATAACACGACATAAACTACAATTTAAAGAACATTTTTTAAAGTAAAAGATTGTACATGCTGCATCTGTAATGCACAGATTTTGATCTTAAAATTTAATGAGCATTTGATGTTCTTTTCATAATGAAGATCTAGGCTGCCCACACATCTAAAAAGCAGTTATTTTTTTGCTTGAAGATAAGATAACAAAAGTTACTTCAACCAATAGTTGCTGCAATATGTGAAATCTATATATATAGTGAACAGTAAGCTATTTTTCACACACTTCCAGAAATTAAAAACAATGTGCTCAGAGCTCAATCAACCGCAGCTGGATTGTGATACTCAAAGGTAAACCACATTCTGTTAATAAAAGCCGCAAGGGCCTTGAAGGTATCTGATCTCAGGATAATCTTTTAAGTGTACTCATGGTTTAATCAGTAACCATGTGAGCAGGATACTCTGGAAACAGGCACATGCAGTACTTTGGAAGGCATTAAATGCTGAGAAGGTGAAGAGATGGAGCAAAGTACGATTGGGCAATGCTTCACAGGTAAATTTGTACTCAGGGAACAATGCTTTTACAGGATATATTTAACCCTTGGTGGTATAACTAGCCCAGGCTTACAAAACATCTGTATTTACAGATGAACTAGTGTGATTTGTAGGTGTTTTCGTCTGGGACCTCAGTTTCGGCATCTTTACAGCTGAACCTGCCAAAAAGGCCAGATTCAAAGCTCTGATGTGAGCTACAGAGATAAACACACGAGTGTGTTTGATGTAATAATACGATTTCTGAAAACAGTGACTTCACATAGAGAAGACCAGTACTTAAATTCTCCCCTATAATGTTAGTTTATTTATACACTTTTTCTTTTCCTAAGAAAAGATGTAGAATCTGACAATACATAGTAATTCAAAGAAATAGGATTTTATTAAACTTTGGAGAAAATCATACTTTTAAATTCCTTATGAACTCTTTCTGTTATCTTGTGCTGATTTGGTTTTCTGTCCTTTTTTTTTTTTTTTAATAAAAATATACTGGTTTTCCTACTGGAAGATAAATTGGAAATTAAGAAAAGTAGGGAAAATCTACTTTTTGTTACAACCATGCTTGCCCTTCACTAGGAAATTTTCTCACTGGAAAATTTTTTACAAGGAAATATAGCCAAGAAGCTTTTAACTTATGACCTGGCAAAGAAACATCAATGGAAAACAACATATTCATTGCCAAGATGCAGTCAGTAAACACAGGCTGAAGAAAGCACCTTAATTGTTTTACTCATTTCAGAGGCCTCAAAATCATTTAAATACCTACTTGTGTATCATGACTTAACAACCCTATGGAGACATTTTCTAAAGAAAGAGCTACACATAAAAACAAGCTACTCTTACAAAACTGTCCTCGTGTTTACTTCCTCCCTGTTTTAAGAATGTGTATCAAAGGTCTCTGAAGGAAAGCTTTTCCATTTGAATAGTGACTGAATTGATATGCTGATGCCAACTATGCTTGGTTTCTTGAGAGAACAATAAAGGTATGTGGGAAAAAGTCAGCACAGACCCTTTAAGGCATGACACATTCATTGTGTGTTGTACATGTGCCTTTATGTACCTGGTCTCTGCTGAATGAGAGACCTGACTGTGTACTTTGTCCTACAAGACACCTGTCTGCTGCAGATCTGACTTTTGGACATCAGGTCCCAGAGCACATATTTCCTTTTTAATCATTGTCAAGGGTCAGGCCATCCACATTGCAATAACAATCCCTCCTTTAATTTTGTCTAGAAAAAAAGAGCTAAAAGATTTATCCCTGTTTTCATGGTGACATGGACAAGATAGATAGGAACCCAAGAAGGATTTTCTATCAGAGAAAGGGAAACGATGTGAGAAGGAGCCTGAGGCATGTTGTCTGTGAAGGTTGCTCAGAAGTGAATGTTCTAAGCCTTCACCTAACAGCTGAGGTTAAAAAGTGATTTGAGGTACACTTTTGGCTGCAAACTTCGCTGAAAAAAAATAGTATTTGAAGAGGCTTAAGTTATTCCCATTTTAGGTGGAGACAATGAGTACTCTTGAATTTGCAGACCTCTTTGCCAAGAAGCTCTTTCACTCAGAAGTATCATGGTACATTAAGTAAGAGCTTTGTGTTGCCCCTTATCTGGGATAACTTCTTGACAAAGTACCAGTCAAACAAATGAATGTTTTCAGCAAGAGAGTTCTGGTGAACTGTTTAAACCAAAGGCACATGTGACAAATAGGTGGTGTTGTGAGCGACTGGTAGAGATCACACAGTCTTCAGTGGCTAAGGAATGGAATCTGTAAATTAGAAGTGAGTTTTTGCTAATGTGAGGTAATTGAACACAGAAATATTTGAGCATCAATTGTTTGTTGCTTCATATTATTAATAGTTTTCTAGTGGTAACTATTAAGGGCTCTTGGCACAAACTTCACAAAATTCCCATGACTTTGTTATTTTAATGATTTCAAGAGATCTCAGTCATCTCCTCATATGGCTTCCCCTCTGGGCACTTCACCATCCTTTGGACACTCTCTAACAGCTTAATGTCTTTTTTATATTGTGACACCCAAAACTGCCCCCAGCACTTGAGGTGAGGCTGCCCCAGTGCAGAGCAGAGCAGGACAATCCCCTCCTTTGCCTGGCTGTGGATGCTGCGCCTGATGCACCCCAGGACACAGTTGACCCTCCTGGCTGCCAGGGAACTGGTGACTCAGATTCAACTTGCCCTTGACCAGGACCCCAGGTCCATTTCCACAGTGCTGCTCTCCAGACTCTTGTTGCTCAGTCCATGCACACATCCAGGTTGCTCCATCCCAGGTGCAGAATCCCTGTTAAACTTCATATGGTTGGTGATTTCTCAGACCTGTAATATGTCCAGGTCTCTCTGTGGGGCTTCTCTGGCCTTGTGGGAATTGACAGCTACTCCCAATTTAGTGTCATCAGCAAACTGACTTAGTATTCCTTCCAGTCCTGCATCCAGGTCATNGTATTCCTTCCAGTCCTGCATCCAGGTCATTTATGAAGATGTTCAAGAGAAGTGGGACAAGGATGGAGCCCTGTGGAACCCCACAAGTGACAGGTCATCAGTCTGATGTCACCCCATTCACTGTAGCCCTCTGTGCCTGACCCATAAGGCAGCTGCTCACCCATCACATGATGTGTTTACCCAGCTGTGGGCTGGACATTTTCTCCAGAAGGGTCCTGAGAGACACAGTATCAAAAGCTTTGCTGAAATCCAAAAAGATTACATCAACTGGATGGGTTTCCCTGTCCTAGAAGAAAATTATATTTGACGAGCAGGATGTTCCTCTCATGAAGTCATGTTGAGTGCAATGACTGCATTGTCCTCCAGACAAATTTAAATACTTCCCAGAATAATCTTTTCCATGATTTTACTGGGCAGTGAAGTTGGACTTACAGGCCTGTAGGACCTCCTTCTTGTCCTTCTTAAAAACTGGGACAACATTAGTCAGCAGATCCTGCACCACTTCAGGGTCAACAGGAAACTGATCTTTCTTGCAGCCATGGTCCTCCAGCTCAGGGCACTGAGACCCCCCGGTCTCTCATCTGTGTTGAAGACAGAGACAAACAATGCTTTAAACACCTCCCCCTTGTCCATGTCCCTGTTTGTGAGGTGACCATCCTCATCCTGTAACTGGCTGATGTAATTTCTACACTGTCTTTTGCCATTAATATGTTTGAAAAAACCCCTGTCCATTGTCCCTCAAAATTCTGGCCAGCTTCAACTCCAGTTGAGCTTTGGCTGCACAATTTTTCTATCTACAGAGAGAGTTTGTGGGGAAGTGAGGTCCTTCCCACTATAATCAAAGAGCAGGTTCAGGACCACTTGAACCTGAAGAGCCAGCTTTTGATGAGACCTGATGAGATACATCCCAGGGTCTTGAGGGAACTGACTTGCTATTTTCTCTAAGCCACCCTCCATAATATTTGAAAAGTCAGTGCAGTCGTGTGAAGTCACTAGTGACTGGGAAGAAAGGAAATATAGCTCCATATTTTAAAAAGTGGAGAAAGGAATATCTGCGGAACCACAGACCAGGGAGCCTCACCTCTGTGCCTGGGAAGATCATGGAGAAGATCCTCCCAGATGATACACTGTGGCACATAAAGGACAAGTAGGTTATCTGAGACAGCCAGCTTGGCTTTACTGTGGGCAAACTGGGCCTGACCAATCTGGGGACCTTCTGTGATGGAGCAATGGTAACAGTCAATGTGGAAAGACCAACAGATATCATCTATCTAGAATTCTGTAAGGCCTTCGATATGGTCACATATCATATCCTGATGTCCAAATTGGAGAGACAGAGACTTAATAGATGGACTTGATCATGTATTTGATTCAGTGGATAAGGAATTAGCTGGATGAGTGCAACCAAAGGGTTGTGGCTCTGTGTCCAGGTGAAAGCTGGTGACAAGTGATGTCCGTCAGGGCTCTCTGCTGGGACTGGTGCTCTTCAATATCCTCATCAATGTCACAGACAGTGAGATTGGGTGCATCTGTAGCAGGTCTGGAGATAACACAAAGCTGAGCATTACAGCTGACACAACAGAGGGATGGGATGCCTTTCAGAGGGACCTGGATAAACCTGAGGATTGGGCCTAAGAGAACTTCATGGAGTTCAACAAATCCAAGAGCCAGGTGCTGCACCTGAGTTGGCACAATCCCAGATACAAGTACAAGTGGGGAGAAGAAGCCACAGAAGCAGCCCTGTGGAGGACTTTTGGGTTCTAGTGGGTGAAAAGCTGGACATGAGCTGGCAGTGTACACTCCCAGCCCATAATGCTAATGAAACATCAAGAGAGCTACATCAAAAGAGAAGTGATCATTAGGTTAAGGGACGTTATTCTTCTCTTCTGCTCTGCCTTGTGAGACCTCACCTGGAGTTCTGCATCTGCCTCTGGGGTCCTCAGCACAAGAAAGATGTGGACCTGTTAGAGCAGGTTCAGAGGAGATTGTTGAAGATGATCAGAGGGGTGGAGCACCTCTCCTGAAGACAGGCTGAGAGAGCTGGGGTTGTTCATCTTGGAGAAAAAAGAGTTTTGAGGAGTCTTTTCTTCATTATGGCCTTCTAGTACTAAAAGAGGCTTACAAAAAGGAAGATAATCCTTATATTAAATTTGTAGCCCCGAAGTCCTGCTTCAGGAGTAGTAATAGACACTTGTCTTCTCCTCCTTTTTTGTGAGTAGCATTTGGATTCATCCTGCCAGTATACATCACCTTGTGTTTCCTGACACTGTCTTTCATTCACCCCTTATTTTGTTGCCCACTCAATGGATTTAGTCAGGTGTTTCTGCCATTCTTCCCTTGGCCCTTATAGTTATAGATTTTCAAAATTTATTCAGCAAGTTGTTAACTTACACACATTTTCAGGTCATTTTATGCACGTATTTCATGCTACTTGCTTCTTCTCATGAATTTACTATAGTAATATATAATTTTTCCTTAAAAGCAACCTTCTTTACTATAGAAAGATCCTGTGAAAAAACACATTTTTTTGTACACCCTTATTGAATTATTTTTCTTACTAGTGAAAACACATGGCTGAATGGTTTTTAAAACTTGGAGAAAGACATAGTTTCTGAAATAAGCATTTGTATTTCATATGTGTTTAAAAAAACCCAACTAAACCACACCCCCAAATATGGCAGTTTCCAAGATGAAAATATTGTCTGGAAAATAGCTTTTTGAAATAAAGTGCCTTATGAAACAACTTATGCAACATGTCCTGCTTCAGTGACGGGTTCTGATGTGTTTGATTGAAAAGACATCTCTATGGTATTCCAGAAGATGGAGCATATGCCCAATATCAAAGAATTAAAAAACAAACCACAGCATGGAAAGTCGTGGTGGAGTAATGACAGGAGTAAAATAAGCACATTTTTAAACATAGCTCTTTGAACAGAAGTCTAGAAGTAGGGACAGAAAGCTTTTACTTCTGATTAAAAGATTCAAAAATTAAATGATCCAAGAAAAAATCCCCTCTTTTAAAGCCAGCTGGTAGGATTAGCACTAAAAAACACAGGATGAGATATTATTTGCTATTTAAGAGTATAAGTGATTAACAAATTTACATACTTTATTAAATAATCTTGTTTTGATCAGTAAATACGAGAAGTCTTTCAAAACAGTTTTGAAAGATTGGCATGTGTTTGTAGGAATTGCAATTTTCATTTATTGTGCTTTTCCTTTAGAGACTGCTCTATCTTAAAAAAAAAATGTTTCCCTGAAGTTATTGAGTTGGATTAATATAAGCTGCTTTCCCATTCCTGCACCGATAAAGAACCACTCACTAATTATCAAAGGCAACCAGCTTCTCTAGGAGCATTTAAGAAGCTCATCTTTTCACTTTACATTGATTTGTTGAGAAAGGTAAGAAATTCTTTCCTATAAAGACTGTGTAGACAATGGAATAGAAATCTCACCTTGTCAGAAAGCCCATGAAATACCAAGTACCTTCTCAAGAATAAGCAGAAGGTGAACACTGCACTGTGAAGTTTATCCAACTGTCTTTCAGGGGAATTCTCTTTCAAAGATATGTCCCAGAAACAGAACTGGCAAGGAAAATGTCACATGGTTGAAATCAAACCACTTACCATACCACTTGAGAGGGATGTTCAAGTCCTATGTTCAGGTGCTTGAAGGGCCACCTCCTCTTCTTATCTCACCTCCTCACCAGCCTCCAGAATCTCCAATGACCCATAGATAGAAAGCTTTATTTCCATGCCCTTTGCCTAACCTTTTCAAAATACCATCTCTTTTAAAAGGTGTTAGGAGCTTCCGTAATGTTGCCATCAGCCACAGTATCAGTGTGAAGATTTAGGGGTCTCATTAAAAAGTATAATCAAATTTCAATGAGCCTAAGAAAAATTAAAAAAAATACCAATGGACTAATATAAAATTAATTAGTATTGAACAACACATGAAATATTATCCTTTTTACCCCCTCTAATCATGGTAAAGCAGTTGTGCAACATTTTATTGAGAACCAAACTTGGTTCATCATTTGGAGTACAATTTGTGGAATAAAAATGCTCTTATGGCAATTGTGGTGCTGCTTTCTGCATGAGCCAAAGCTGGGTTAATGCCTCTGTATCACCAGGCATTGGCCATACATGGTGGTCAAGCACTGGTGTTGGGGTTGTGTCACTTCTACCGACCTCTTTTTGTGCTTTCTTTGAGAATAACCAGGTTAGAGACAACCAGCTGGATCACAGTGTTACTCCTTCATCAAATAACAATACGAAGTTAATTATTTGTAGTTCTAGAACTTTTAATCATGTACAGAATTTAAATGCTTGTGAGGTTGTTGTTTTTAGGTTTTAGTTGTTCTTTTGTTTGATTGTTTGTATTTTGGGTGGTTTCTTTGTGGTGTTTGCTTGTTTTTGGTTTTTTTTTTTGTTTGTTTGGTTTTTTTTGTTTGTTTGTTTTTGTTTGTTTGTCTTGGGGTTTTTTTTTGTTTGGTTTTTTTTTACTTTTCCCTTCTGCACACTAAGGTGATAAATACGCAGAAGAGATACACATTATTTATTTCCCCAATTGAAATGGAATTTATTTTGCATCGTGCATACTTCTGCTGGACATAACTTCAGCAATGACTATGAGATAGGACTTCATTCAGGGTATTTACAGGCTGTGATGGATGCCCAAACAAAATGTCAAATGCCTGAATTTCTGAAATGAGTGCATTGACTACTTTTAAATAAAAATGCTTTTGCAGTTCTATATGCTGAAGGTCACAACTCTGAAAATGTCTTCTAGGAAATGGAAAATTCTATGAGTTAAGTGAGCTTGAGGTAGGGAGGGGCTGAATGGAGTGAGAAAGGCTGAGATACACACATGCATTTTTTCTACATTACTTCAATGCTGCTGAAAGCAAAAAAATAATAGCAATGGCTTTGACTGGGCATGGTGCAAGCAACCACTCTGAAACCCTCCCTATGCTACTCGACTAAGGCACCTCAGTGCTGGCTTCTGATATCCCTCATGGTTCTTGTTTTGGACCTTTCTTGAGCAGAGGCTGCCAAATGTATAGCCTTGTGCCAAATTACATGGTGGTTTTCAGATACGTGCACATTGTGCCAAAGAGAAATATATTTGAAGAAATGAATCAGATGCTGAGAGGTTGTTAGAAATAAAATAGAACCATTTGTATGCTGAGTTTATTTCTAAAGTTGTTTTGATATGCAAGTCTAAACAATCCAAATCTTGTCGAAGTGCTGGGTTTGGGGTTCTTTCCCAGATATGGGATAGGAAAACCACCCTGAACAGGCTCAGCTGAGAAGTTGTTTTGTTAGTATTTGTAGTAGCAACCTCAGGAAATACTTGGAAATAGCCAAATGTGGAACAACTGATGCAGTGGAACAACCTTTTCCAAATTTTTAAGGGTTCACTTCTTGGAGCTTGTTCTGCTCAGCACACAAAATGACAGAACGATTGATGTTCCCATGTAAACCACATGTTGCTATATCCCACAGTAGGCCATATGCGTGGATGTAAGACAGGAAACTTCCAGCTTTAGGTTTAACCACTGCCACACAGCATCAAGTTATAACAAAAACATTTTTAACATGGTAACTGCAAACACGAACTAGTTTCTTGTTTCTGTTGCTCTGCAACTAGTATTGATGAAAGAGGAAAGAAAAGGCCTGGTCACCACATTATAAGTGTTTATGAACTCTTAGGCTAGAATCTTTGAATGTGCCTAGCCATGGCCTTTCTTCGCCCCTCTGACATCAACAGAAGCAGAAATAAACTAATGCAGGTAATGCTATTCTTAATATGTTTCGTAGCAGAGCTTACACCTCATATGACCCCTTGTTATTCCTCTTTTCTCTTCTCTACTTGGTAGCCCATTTTAATTCAATTGCTCTCCAAACTGGTTAGCCAGGAATATTCAATGGCTAAAGCCACTTTTGTTGTTTTGCCACTATAAAGATTTGATGATTTTAGGAAATGTAAGACAAATATATTCAAATATATAATTTCAGGAGCTATCCAAATATCCTGGCATCATATTGACTAATAATACAAAAAAAAAAAAAAGTGAGTTTCGTCAACATAAGCATTAAAAAGGGATGATTAATCAGAGCTATCTCACATACAAAATGGTCTAGAAATCTTACAAATGAGGTGAGGCATTTTTATGAGGTTGCTAGTATATCTTGCTTTCAAGCTGGAAGGATGACAGCAAAAATTATATTTTTTTTATTTTCTTTTTGATTGTCTGATTGCTTCTCTTCTCACCAAAAGTAATACTTAAAGGGGTAGAATAAAAAAAGGACTTAAATGTTTTGGAAACATAAAGTTTAAAGCACCTTTTTCTGTAAGCTCAGGTCTAGGATTTTTTGATGGGATGATAAATCAAGAAAGAATACAATGGCAAATTTCCCCCCTTTGATCTAAAACAGAAGGCTTGGATTCTGTTCTTGGTTATACAACAGCAAGACTTGGCTGGTATTAATTAGTGAATTTTTACTTGTATCATGTACAAGCACTAGACAATTTAGAATCTTGCACAGAGACTTTCTTGTATTTTGTGCCGAACATTAACATTGTAATACATGGAGAATAAAAGTAAAAGAATTTTAACTCTACTTTAGAACTAGCCTAACATCTCACTCTGACCTGAGGGAAATACTAAAATCTTGAAATTTTCACAGAATTATGGAAAAAGCTACAGAGAATTTAATGTTATCAAGGAATTACTATTTGCAGCAATACAGTTCTTCAGTGACGAACTAGACAAACATGCATCACCATCCCTGGTCATAATTTTCCCAGTTTTTGACCAATTTCCTCATTTAGAGATGACTAGAGTCACTGAAGAGTACCTGAACTCTAGGGATATTCTGATCTGAACCTGTAATCGGGGTTGGAACATAATCATAGTTTTGAAAACAAAGAAAATGTGAAGAAGTGTAGATCCTGATCCAGGCGTCTTAGACTCTTCATTGTTCTTGTGCTTGTCGATTTCACTACTGGACGCTACTGGCTGGGTTTTTTCCAAGCAGTTAAAAAGTTAAAAAGGGACTTCTGTTCCTCCTTATTTGGATTTTTAATGGAACTTCTTGGTACACAACTTTGTTAGAAATCATTGTAGGAGGGATTTTCCAAATTTTTCTAGTGAAACAGTATACTTCTCAGTGATTGTAGTGTTTTCTTTTTTGTATGAATCGTTTATTGCTAAGGCAGAGGCAGTAAGTTTTTAAATATGGAATTATACTGCTATCAGTAACTTTAATTAACATTTAGGGATAAGAACTTTTCCTGGCACAACCCTGCTAGGTTCAGTTGGTATGACAACTACTGTATGTCTGTCTTTTTAATGCAAAGGAAATGTGCTGATGATTATTTCAACTTTTTGAAGACCCTTTTTTTATTTTTCTTTTCTGAACTACAGACCATAATAATGAATTCAACACTGTCTCAGCTGGCAAAAGAGTAATATGGAGTACAGACATACTTGCCTCTTCTAACATGGAAGACTACACAGCAGACAACAGTGACCTAGTTACAAGATGTATTATAGGAAATAAAAGCTAAAATGGAGGAAAGTCATATCACAGGCCACTCTTACTAAGCGACTCTTTCTGAAAATAACAAGATTTTTCAACTTATGATGTTCAGTTTTTTCATCTATGACAGCAGAAAGAGATGAATTAGATAATGTTGATGGAATAGCAAAGCAAAATTATTTTTTAAAAGCATTTCAGAATATGCTTTTCAACCTTTTCTCCTTTCTTACATTGCTGAGCTAGTAGATTCAAATGTGAACTAACCAGCAGGTGGTAGCAGTGTTTAAGATTTCTAGAACTGGTATATAAATCATGCAAGTTACTAATACATAGAGAAAATGTTTCTGAGCACAGACCACACAGTCAATGCCTCTGCAAGTTCATGGCAAGGTTCTTCCATCTTTATTGATGAGGTATGGACATTCAGTTGTCAGCTTTAAGACATTTCAAAGATTATTGCATGTACAGGGTAATAGTCAGATGAGGCTAATAGCTTGTGTGGGGGGCATTTCTGTGGTTTTTGTTTTTGTGGGGTTTTGTTGTTTTGGGGTTTTTTCTGGCTTGGTTTGGGTTTTTTGGCAGGAGATGAAGTATTAGCCTAGTACTTCAACTTCATTTCACTGCCGTTTCCACTCCATCTGTAAAACATAGAAAGATTTTGACAGCGTTCACATCAGATTGTATTTTGTATAATGTATTACGTATTTTTTATTTCATATTCACTCCAATTCAAGTACATTTCAGCTTTATCATTTCGTTTGGCTTCTTTTATTACAGTTAGTAAAGTGACTGGAAGAAGTACACCACAAGCAATCATGTCTTTGTAATTCCTTTTGTTATCTAACATAAGTAATTTCAAGCAATATGACAACTTTGATTGTTGTAACACACACAAACAATTTTTATAACAGAGAACTTTTCTGTAATAGGATAATTTTGGGTCATGATACATGCAGTCTCTAGTAATGACTGAAATTTTTCTGAAAAATGCCTGAGGCAGGTGCCTGTTAATGAAAATTTTGTGATGTCAACACTGTAGCAAGGTTCTTGAGTAAGTGAACCTAATTAAATGAGAAATTTTGATCCATACTAGAAAATCACTAAGGACAGTATGATTGTGTTGAAATTACTGATGCATATAGTCAACTGGTAAGTAGAGGGAAAAAAAGCATATCTCCTCAGACCTTTAAGAGGTTACAATTAATATGTTAAAATTATGCTTAAAGGCCTTTCAACAACTTCCCACATTCACGTAAATACTAACTAGAAGTAAAATATACTAGGCATGAATGATATATCAGGTCTTGTGTTTTGTATTTAAGGCATATTCATTGCACTTCTCCAAAACAGGCAACACAAAATATCACAAAATGGTGATGGGAATGGAAAGCACAACTGATAGGATATAATTTTGACAGAAATGGAAGACAGCTTATATTGAAAAATAGTTCCAGTAACCTATTTTGTACTCCATATTCCCTTTGATTTTAGAGGTGAGAAAAAAAAATAGAGAGTTAAGCAGTAAGAAAGAAGAAAACATGTAACTGAGTCACAAGTTTGAAAGAGAGAATGATTTAATCATAACATACCATCTAAATACAGCCATGGTAGACTACTGCAATAGGTCAGCAGACAAAAGGGCCTTGAAAAAATTACAGAATCAGAGAATCACAGAATATGCTGTGTTGGAAGAACCCTCAAGGATCACAGACATCACCTCTCAGCCTTGCAAAGGACCATCCCCAAGGATCACAGCATGTGCCTTGAACTCTGGCAGCCTTGGTGCTGTGATCACTCCCCTGGAGGGCCTGTTCCAGTGTCCAGTGGTTGTTCTGGGTAAAAAATATTTTCTAATATTCAACATAAACCTCCCCCAACACAACTTCAGTCCATTCCCTCAGGTCCTGTCACTGGTCACCACAGAGAAGAGATCAGCGTCTGCCCCTTTTCTTCCCCTCAGGGGGAAGTTGTAACTGCAATGAGGTCTCCCTTCAGTCTTGTCCAGGCTGAACAGACCAAGGGACTTCAGTTGCTCCTCTTATGGCTTCCCCTCAAAGTCCTTCACCTTTTTCTTGGCTGCCTTTTGAATGTTGCCCGACAACTTAATGGGGTTTTTTTAATGTTGTGGCACCAAAACCACCCCCAGCACTTGAGGTGAGGCTGTCCCAGTGCAGAGCAGAGTGGGACAATGGCCTCTCTTGCCTGGCTGGTGATGCTGGGCCTGATGCCCCCCAGGACATGGTTGGCCCTCCAGGATTTGACTGAGGTCGTTTGATCTGTGGTGATGTACCTAGTGACCTCTTCTATCAGTTACTAAGTTCTATCTGTATAGTCACTTATTCTATTCACTTATTTATACAAATAGGCTCTGCTTCAACATTGATATAGCTGCCCTGCACAGATGTTGCATACAGAATACTTAATTATAAAATATCTGCAGTTATTCTGGCATTAAAATAAGTTCATCATATGATTTTAGAGAGATACTTTCAATATTCCAGAACAGAATGCACATAAAATGTACATTTAGTATTGTACCTGTTAGAAAGCATCTTTGGTACAGTAGCATACTACAATTCCCATCAGGGATGTACAGCTTCTCAGTGCCTTGACATGCTACACCTTTTAAGAAAAGGAACAGAGATCTTGTGTTCTTGGTACTTCAGAGGTAGTTGCAAAGTATAAACCTGATACAGCTGCTAAGAGCTGTTCCCCTTGGCAGGCTTAACCATATTTTTGGGAATCCAACTTTCTCTCTACCATTTAGTGCTGTAATTTATGTAAAATGTTTTATTTCTTCAGGTTGTGTTCTTTTCTATTTCTCTTCAATAAATGCTTTGTAATCAATTGATTTTTGATTCAAGAAACTGCCTAGATGTATGTTACCTGTAATGTTTTTATTATTGTGTGAATTTAGTTATGAGTGGTGCAACTGAAACTTCTTCTATTGTCTTGTATTCATTAGCAGTAGAAAGAATAGAAAAATAGAAAGTTGTTTCAAAATAGAAAAACAAAACCTAAAAATTAGGATAGATTTAATTTAATATTTGCTTTCACATACAAGTTCATAGGCTGTCCTTAAACTTGCAAATGCAGGCAGTTGGTGAACTAAGTCATTCATAAATTACCATGTGTAACTTCTGCTAACTTGTTAAGAATTCAGTGGCAAGTAGACAAGAAAACTTTTGCTGATTTTTCCCCAGTAAGTGGGTGCAATTCACTTGCCTAGAAGTTACAGGGCTGCATCAGCACACCATATCTGATGTATTTCATTGGCTTTTTCACACAAGTGCAAAAAGAAACACAATTTTTTTTATAGACTGTATTGTTAAGCTTCTTAATATAGTCCTCAGGTGGGCTTTTTCATGTTTATTACTTGAAATGTAATTACTTGAAATTTAGTCATTTGATGCTTTCTGGTTTTCAGGTTGTAAATTTCTGGAATGAGAAAGGCTTTGAGTAGGCTTTGAGTAGGTTTTGACACATGGTCTTTCATTTCCATTTATTTCAGCTAGAATTCTTTCATAATTTATAGATGTCTTTTGTATCAATATTTGCTTCATGAAACTCTTTAACTTGCTGATATTACCTGATATTAACTATTTAACAAGTAATGTATTACACAATTAATAAATAATTTTCACATTTGCTTTGCAGAAAGAATCATACAAATGGCCACAAGTCTTCAGTACTTGAACATGATGGTTTATTATCTGTTTCAGTTGTGCCTCATATGTACTCATAAATATGTTGCACCGCCAGCTGGTAAGCAATTCCGAGCACTTTTGTTTTCATCTTGTGTAACAGTCTTGTACTTTAGTATTGAGAAAATTTCTTCCCAGAGGACAGACATTTGCAACAGCTGTCTTAAGTGTTTGGCTAATTCACTATATTTCTATACTTCTGTGAAAATACTTAATCCCTCCCTACATTTTTTTACTTATCAGCAGCCCCCACTGTGAGGATTCTTCTCAGCAGTGTGTTCTACAGTGACTAACCAAAGTTAGCAAGCCCATACTGACATTCCCTCTTAAGCATAATAAGACCATCTTGTTTGAGGTTTTCTTCTACATTCCTGCCATAGCTTCTTCTTCCTGAATGGCTGAGTGAATTACTATGCAGTAAACAAACCAGGTATTGCCAAACCATCTAGTCCATATGATAACTGTCTTACTAAGATGAAAGTTAGGACTCACTTGTCATTTTGAATAT
>VXBB01000888.1:0-14490 GCA_013399915.1 Illadopsis cleaveri | reverse complement strand
TTTTACTAATTTTCATGTATGTAAGAGATGATTACCCTCCTGGGTAAATGGAATATTGAGATGCTAAGATTCGAGGAAGATAACATGACCTATTAACTGTATTGGTCCATAGGAAAGGAATCCAAGGACATACAGTAACATGAAAAAATTGCAGTGTTTGTCCAACTGACCTGACTTCTCACCAGGTACTGATTATCCTAAGGATAACAAGCTGTGAATAATCAAGTGCCTTGTTTCTGTGATGCAGCACCTGGACTTGTTTAAGGAAAGGATGTCATGTTTACAGACAGCCTAAGAAAGCTTATCAGATGCTGCAGGTGGTGCAGTCTGTGCATGTCATTTGGTTTTTATAGGATTGATTTGTGGATTAATCAGCCATAAAAAAATATTTCATAGATTTCATAACTGAGGAAAATACAAATTACTGAGTAAAACTGAAGCAGTTGAAACAACTTTAAAAAGAATCTCACAAGTTGCTTATTTACTTCTCAGAGTATAAGACTGAGAACTCTGGAAAAGGATCAATCTCCTCTCCAGTAACCACCCACAATGTCCCTCAAGCTCTGTGCTATCATGACCTGTTACTTCACTTCCTTTTGCTGGTATCACCATCTAAATATGATTTACATGTGTAAATTGGCAAAACCTTTTTTGGAAATTTAATTCTGTCATTCTGGATAACCTCTCCACTTTCTTGGATAGATTACTAGCAGTGACTGTAACATGAAGTACAAATCAGCAGTAATCAGAGTAAGCTTGCCCTGTTTTTCCATACATCTGCTGCTGCTTATTGTTGACATTTGGAAAGGCACACATTTTTCTCTATTGGAGAGTGCAACTGATAATTCCAAAGCAACAGATAATATTGATAAACAAAATTCTACAAACTAGAAACACGAATTGAGGAATACATACTCTATTTTGGCTTAACCATACTTTGGTTGACTCCCTGATTTTTTTTATTTGGTTTTGATGTTGTTTGAGTTTTTTCCCTGTCAGAGCTTAAGTCTAGGGAATGTCTATGGACTGGTTGCAAAACAATGGTATGGGAGGATTACTGGACCAAGATTGTCCTTAGAATGGAAACTAGGAAAAAATATTTTAAATTGTCAGTGCATATAGATGACAAACTATTTCAGTATATTATTTTAAAAATGCTTTTTATTTAGTTCATTTATGGCTATGAAAATGCTTCAAGCATTTTCACAAATGCTTCTTTCTATTCTTTTGTTTTGGGTGGAGGGATGGGGGATTCAATTTTGTTCTACATGACCGTTTCCAGTATGTTTTTATTTCCAACAGTAAATCAATTCCTGCAGCATATGGTCTTCCCCAGTGTGGTTAAGCTTCAAGTCAGACTAAAACAGGAAACCACTCTTAATCTTACTTGGTAGTAATGATCTTTTCAGCAGAAAGGTCAAATGCCTACCAGATCTATCATAGCTTTCCCCTCTTCCAATGAGACATTGCTAATAACTCAATTAAGGGACCTTGCAGATTTTCAAAACTTCCTAAAGTCTTGATTTGACTTCTGTTTGGAATATCCCATGGAATGGAATAATTTCTGCTCCTCCCTGGGGTATCTTGTCCATGACATTATTCTTCACCTGCCTTGGCTGATGTTTAAGTACACATACACAAATAAACCCAGCATAAAAACATGTATTTACCCACGTATACCTATGTGCACATATACACTTATGGGTATCTATACACACACAAATATATACAAATAAATATATCTCTATCTAAGCACATATGAAACTCTTCTACTTGTAAGAAATTATGAGTTTACAAGGGTGATAAACTCATATAACTAAGTAGTAGCTTTCAGACCTTGACTTGAAATTTATAACATTATTTTCAGACACTGTCCTTTAGCATGCTTATTCTCTCTTTCATTTTGGTTTATATCTGACAAACATATATGGGATTTCCCCCAACTTTTCCCCCTCAAAATCTGAGTAATGATGGAGGTAAGTTTTAAAAACATATGTGAAACTGTGCCCAAGGGGGCTATGCTGACAGTGTTCTAGTAATGAAGGCTGGCATTTTGGCATTACCCAGTGCTGTTTTCTTCTGGCTCATGCTTCTGTAGTTGTGTGTAATGTCATGTGCAACTTTATCAAATGATTTTCTTGACCAACCAGATACATGTGATTAGTGCTTTCCTTTGCTCAGGAGGCTATTAGGCTGTTTGAGGAAGAAAAGAGGTTGCCTTGGCATGATTTGGTTTTTGATGGAGCTTGCAATCTGGCTTGTTCTCATCTTGTTTTATTTGAAGGGTTGACATTCATTTACTTGCTTCATGTTTAGTCAGTCTTTCCTTTGGATGTTAAACTCGGGACTGTATTTCCAGAGGTCATCTGATCCAAGCCTCCCAATTCACCCAATACAACAGGACTCCCCCAACAGCTCATCAAGGCTACTCCCTAATTCAGTGAGGCCACAGTCAGTTGCTGTGGTATCCTGACAGATTTTAGTGTCTCTGAGGAGGAAGACTCCACAACATCCCCAGGAAACCTATTGCCTTTGCAATTATTAAGCCTGTTGTGGGAATTATTTACTTGTTAAAAATAAAGTGAATGAGAATGATCTCATTCTTCACCTGGAAAACAAAAGCTGTACGAGATACCACCTCTACCTGTCTCCTACAGTCCTCTTTATTCTTTCCAGATTTAGTTTGAAATTGGAGTTTTGATAGATGTGAAAAACTGAGTTAAAATAATGAAGCTGAGTTAACTTTAGGTTACAATTCTAGCTGGAAGAAAACATGTTAGGATCCTGTTTAGAATCCCCGAATTGGTACTACTGCTGCTGCCAGCAACTCCACTGTTTTATCTATCTGCTGCCAAGTACTCCATCTGTGGTTAGTGGAGTACATGGAGGGCAACACTTTTTCCTCCTTTTTATGTAGACAGTAAAGTTTGTCATATGTCCTCAGGAATGGTGTTCTGATCATTAAGCCATAGGATATTTCTAAATAGGCTGTTCTGTCTCTAGCTCTATTTTCATTAGATCATTTTGGATATCCAGTCATGAATAAAGGCCCAGAACAATTACTCAGAAGTTGTTACTCAGCTATTGTTTGTATTGAATATCTGATAAAATATTTGGTATCATCAAACAAACTGCAAGAGTGTTATAATCCCCTATAATGCACAAACGAAATTCCCTGTGAGGAAAGGCATTTCAAGTTACTCTTTCTCCTTTGTCTCTGCTGGAGGGGTCAGATTAGTAGTTAGGGCTCCCTGACTCAGTGAAAATATTCAGCTGAAGATCTCATGTTTTGTGCTGTGAGAAGGAGGAACTGGACTAAGTAGAGATCACAGGATGCTAATAGAAAATGAAAACAACTTGCCTTCAGAAGTTTACTGCTGCAGCATTTGAACCTTATTCCTTCAAAAATAATGTGAAAAAAGTAATTTTAGAATTAAATTTAAAAAGAAAGTACTATAAAAATTGATTTCCTTGAAAAAATATATAATTGTCCTAGCATTTTTGCTCACTGAAGTCTACTTCGGCAGTTTAAGTGCATGAAATATGCAACATACATACAAGCACAGCATAATTTAGAATTCTGTCATCTGTGCCTAAATGTCTAGACCAGGTATCCTGTTCAGTTCAGCAGCAGACCAGCTATTACAGTATAACTACTCTATAACCACTTGGAGCTTGGATAGATTTCAAAAATACTAATGGTATTTGCTTTTCTAGTCTGGAAAGTGACACATTAGCTCTTCACCTACTGTATGTAGACAACAAACAAGACCATTTCAGCTATAAACTTGAAGACTTTTGGTTACTTCAGTAAGCTGATTTATTTCATCATAAAAGCATAACTGTTGGACTTGTTATAGGTAGTAATGGCCTTCTTATTTCTGTTGAAAATATGTTTGCCTGGATAGAGTATATGATTAACAATTAGGATCATTAACATTTGCCCCTGATTCTTGAAATTATTCCAGGTAAATCACTTTCTTATCTTTCAAAATGCATGCCACAACTTCTAACTTCTTTTCAGAATATAATACTGATACCTGTAAAATGATTTGATATCATTGAATAAGTAGTATTAAAAGTAATGAAAACTCTTTCTAGATATGAGAAGGTTCAGAAACAAATCCAAACTTAACTGTATTGAAACCACCTGTCCTTTATCCATAACACTGTATATTTACATTTTCTTAAATCTGGGACAGCAATAAAAGAAGAAATTAATTACTTGACTTGGAGTAGACAGCCATGATGACTTCTTCCCTTTGTCTTTGGCATGGAATTTTATTTGTGTCAGTGGAAATTCCACATGTAGTTCCTAGATTAAGGAGTGAAAGTTGCCTTTAAAAAAAAAATTACCTGGAAAATGTTCATATTATTTCGAGTGCTGGATACCCCTCCCTGATTTTCACTCGCTTTGCACTTGTTACCTTCGTTGAACTTAGAGGCGTTATCCTGCCAGTTGCAAAAATTAGGAAACACTGAGCATTGTTTATGCATCAGTTCTGTCAGGAAGTGTCAGGTCAATTTTACTCTTTTAATTAGATTATTTGAAATACAGGAAGAAAGCATAATATCTTGCTTTTTCTATGATATTAGCTCTCACATATATAGTGTTATAGACAGAAACATTCTATTCAGCTTGTATTAAAGACAATATGCACAAATATTAGAAAAAGACACAGTAGATAAAATGGAAATAGTATCATTGAGTAACTTCAGGGTGTAAAAGAGAGACATAGCGTCAACATCCATTTTTAAAAATTGATTTAGGGATAAGTATAGTAAAATATGCTAGAACTCAGAATAATTGGCCCTATAAAGTTCCTTTCTTGCTTGCAGAAATAAGGTTTTCCAAAGGTAAGAAGATTACCAGTCCTTGTCTTTCAATTACCCAGAAGGGACTTCAGTAGTATCAGTCTTAGAAGTGCTGAGATAAAAACTTTAGTTTCCAATGCAGCCCTGGAGACCATACACTGCTTGCTCTGCACTGTCTGAGGAGTTTATTTTACTGAAATACAACAGTCCAAATGAGGAAAAGACAATGGCAACATGACCCTTTGGCCCCATCAAGGCGACCACTGTGCTGAATTAACAGGCCCATTTGACCACAAGTACTGCAAAGCTGAGGGCTTAAACATATGGCCTGGGACAACACTCTTGATTAAAATAACACAATATACACAAGGAGTAATTTGGTTTATTTTACCTGACCCAGAACAGAAATGGGATAGTCATAACAATATAGGCGTGATGCACTTTAGATCTTAAACTCCCTGCAGAGTCCCAGCATCCTTCAGTCTTCTGCTTTTCAGATGAGATCAACACCTCAGAAGTTTCTGTGGCTCTGTGTCTTCCCCCCAGATGTGTGCAGAAAGCACAGCTGCTCAAATTTGACATGTAGACAAAACCCAGAAACCAGTATTCTGAATTATTTCCGTTTTTTTCTATTGCTATAAATTTTGCTTCTAGCCAGGAAGAAGGTCTGGCAGAACTAGAGAACAGAAGTAGATGATTAATCAGAGTGGTCCCATCAGAAAACCTTGGCAAAACACAATTACGTTACAGGGAACGATCAACTTCTTATATGATTAATTTTAAAATTTCAAAATCGGCCTATGCAGATGTTATCACAATTTCTGAAACTGGTAAGAGATGAAGTTGTTTATGTAGGGAAAACTAAATAAATATTAGGAAAACTGGAAGAAAGGATCCAATGAAAAAATTTCTGATATTTTCTTTATAGTAAATATAACTCTCGACATAGTAAATATAGTAAATATAACTCTAAAGCTGCCATAAGGACGTCTATGAAAAAGCCCTGTTTTGAGAAAAAAATTTAGTCTCCAATCTATATATCATGGCTCTTTTTCTGCCTTACCTGTAAATTTTTGCAGATTTTAAAGTTTCCGCTTTCAGTAACAAAATCATTACCATATAATTATCCTAGAATATTAACTGAAATGCAGAACAAATTAATTTCCTTTAAAAATGAATTAGTGATATTAGAGAGATGAAAATATTGTAATGTCAGGTTCTCTATTAACAAATTACTTGTTAATTAAGATGTCAGAAATGCTTAATTTGTATTGCACTATCCCATTACTTCCATGTGAGAGCTAAGGGTACTTTAATGATAAATACAATACAGTATTTCATTTTCTAATTAATCATAAATGGATTATTTAATCTGTTTTGCTGTAATTAAATATGGATATGNGAGGCTGTTTGGGTTTGCTCTCCAGAGGAACCTCATTCGGAGGTTTCCTCCCAAATTCGCCCTAAACCAGGACAATATGTAAGAGCTATTCTGTTCTAATAATGGCATCCCATATCAAAGCAAAAATCATTCAAGCTATTGTGTCATTTCAGAGTGACCATACTAATGCTTTACCTGTTACAATGTCAAAGTACCTGTGAATTTAGGATTAAAGTAAATCTCAGTGCAAAAGGGACAAACTTTAATGATTTCAAAGGAATTATTCCTGTATATCTTTGGCCAGTTTCCAGTACTCTTTGCTGATTTTGAAATACATGTTAAATCCCTGTAACACCTTTGGTGCTTCTTTCCTTGTTTTCGCTGAAAGCTCTTTGGCCTGGTATACTGAATGATGACATTAAAAGTATTTAGGTATTTAACATACTTTATTGAATTGCTTTGGCACATTTGAAAACTCGATCTATTGGATAGATATGAAAAATATTATTTCACTGCATTCTTCATTGGTACATAGTCTCTGTGATGTTCCTACCTCCTATCAGAATGTCTGAATTTGTGTCCTGAAACTGAGTCTTGCAATGCCTTTACAATACATAAAAAAATGACTGCCTATTAATTATAGGAGAATTCAGATGAATGGATAGTGATATCTTTGAAAATGTAGTCTCTCTGACAGTTGTATTTCCATTTAATTTTGAGTATATGATTATTTTTTCTTTGTCTGTAGGTATTTTAAAATAATTAAGACACTAGATAGTCTCCTAGGCTAGAAGAATTCTAGAGTTAGATTAGATCTAGAGTGTCTGGATTCTAAAGTTCTTTGACTGCAAAAATATATAGGAATGATCTTCATTCATTACTTAGTGCCATAAAAATATCAAAGCAAACTAAAGTACTGCCTAAAAGCCTTTATTTTGGAAGACAATCAAAGTAGTCTTTCACGAATATTTGTTTCAGCCTAAGGAACATAAGTAGTATTTAAAAAAAAGAGTTTAAAAACTCTTTGGCCCAAGAGTTACACTTGCAAGACATCTTTCTGAGTATGTGGACTTCTTGTGGTGTCAGAGCGAGAGTTATGTAAGAGAGAGGCTGCATCAGCCTCAGTCCTGTTCTTGAATTTGCTGTGTTGGACCCATGCCGATTCCCATTGATACCATGAGAACTCAGGAAGGCACACAGCCAACTACGCAGCAAAGATTTATTTGCAAGCATCGCAGTCTTAGATGGAGAACGTGTGAATTTTGTTGTATGGCTCATTAATTTTTCACAGTTTTGAGGGCAACACAATGAATAACAAAACTATTAGTTTCACAGCTCATAGATCACAGCTCTCAGAAAAGGAGGGAGCCAGCAGACCAGGGTACTGTAATAACCCACCAAGGCTTCCACCATCAGGAGCACAGACTTCCTGCTGTGAGGTGGGGAGGCATCCAGCTGCACTTGCCAGCCAACATCAATTATTTCAGAGGTTTACTTTGCTACAGTACAAGGGTGTAGGATTTTACAGAATAATCTGTAGGAATTCTAATGGTTTCTTTTGCCAGTACTTATCAATGTTGGGATGTACCTTTAGGCTGTTGAACACATACCCACAAATTCAAGTGGATCTGAGACTTTAACAAGATATGACCTTGAGAGCAGATGATCTCCTCTGACTATATAATTTTTGAATTGGCAAGTGCAGCATTGATCCTATACTTTTCAATTATTGGACTAATTTAAAATGCTTCATGGTTTAGTTGTTGCTCACGACAATGTCAAAATAAGGGCGAAGGTAGCCAGGTCTATGAAAATAAAATACTCTCTTCTTCTATGCCCTGGAAAATTGTTATTTCCTACCAACGGGCCCCCTCAGGAAAGAACAGAGGAAAAGAGGAAAGAACAGCTAATCTCATTTTTTCTAGCAGTAGCACACCTGGAAAGATCTGACCTACACTGCAAGCCCTGCCAGGCAGGGCAAGACTTCCAGGACCATGGCAGAGAGACCTATGCATAAAATAGTTTTTCAGAAAGGAGATTAAATAAATGGGATTATCTTTAATAGAATCACTCAGTAGGACAGAAAACTGTGAATGAATACTCCTGTGACAAAGCAAACAATCTCCAAATTAACAATGGTTGATGTGACATAGGGCTAAGGTGAATGGAAATTAGGTTCATAATTGGGCTATTTGCCTTTCTGGAGCTTAGTTTAATGGAGGGAATTTAATAAACTTTGTCTTTGACTCTTTAAATATTGGACATGATATGAAGAAGTTGATTTCTTTAAGCTTAGAGAATTTTTACTAAATACGGTTACTATGCGAAACTTAGTAAAATGTGCATTCTTGCTGGTTTGCCCAAACCTAGAACTGGTGTAAAAAGTAATTCTTTTTTCATAGCACCATAGTTTTCTTCTTATGTTAAGCAAAGTTGAAAAATTAAACTTTCAGAAGGCTAATCCCAGAAATAGTGTCAGGAGCTTTCAGTTCATTAAAGGAGCATACATTTCCTAGTTGACTTCCTATTTAAATAAAAGAGCGTAAATCTTTTTGTTCAGCTTGTTTAACTGCCTTTCTTCCTTTATAGAAATTTAATGGAGGATTACTACTCAATTCTGCAGGTACATGGCAGATGATGCCTCCCAGATAAGGCTTGATAGAAAGAAGGGTGCACTGCAATGCAGAAGAGGAAATTTTCAATGGATCTAAGGCTCAGAAAGAAGCATAGTAGCTTGTATTACTTACAGGGAAAGGGATAGCTTAGAAAATGTTGAACTGATACATTCAACAAACAGAAAAATTCTGATGGACAACATATTTTATATCATTGTTATTGACAAAGAAGAATGTTAAGCCTAAACTTTTCAAAAAGGACTGTTAAGTGTAAAATTGTTGACCAGTGTTGACCAGTTACACAGTAAATGGTCTGTTGCTGAATAGCTATGTTACATTTGATGCTATTACATTTGACAAGCAGTAGAAACTCTTGAGTGTGAATTAGGTTCAGAAACTGCTGTCCCTAAACCAGTAATTTTAACACATCCAACATCTGTATTACATTATATTTAATTCATACAGAATAATTCCAGTCATTTACAGTAAGAATTGAAAGCAATTTAAAACATATGTCTCATAAACTGTCTGCCATAATCTATGTAGGTTCTTTGCTGCAGCACAGATGCTTATGTTCATGATGCTAAACTATGGTTTTAAGCGCATTTCTGTATTTAATGAAAATCAGAAAGAGTCTGTCAGTTCTTTACTTCTGTGCATCACATAGAACTGAGTTGTCTTGAGATAAGCTGCCACAATGACACATCTCTAGTTGAGCTAGACAAATAAACTCAGCTCACCTTACGAGAACTGGAAACAACATTTGTTTATTGATGAATCCATCCTTTCATGAGTGTGTCATGCATCCCAATAGTCATGACAAATTATCTGTAGTTCTGTGTATATAATATATATATATGTATTCCTATGACACCTGTCCATGGTAATTCAACAGAATGTGTCATAAAATATTATGACTGTCTCTGATTGGTTCTTCAAATATTCACCTTGTGTCCTTGCTAATATACATGACATGCTGTCTTTAGCTGTTGTAATTTTTAATCTACAAAGCTCATTAAAAATTCTTCTTTAATTGTTAGAGGTCAAATTTTTCCAATGTTTGTAGTACAAGATAGTAATGCCTGTAATTCTTTCTTTTTTCTAGGTAAAAGAAATCTGACAAATGACATTGGACATAAGCTAATTGAAAAAGTTGAAGGAAGAGGCATGAGGCATGGGATACAATGATAGTTATACACCTTCTGGGTACTAACTAAATTGTTTTAATCCTTTTCTTAAGTGGGCAACAGAAAACCTGATCTCAGCACTCTAGTCTCTAGGACAACAAAACACAATTATATTCTTTGTCCTGGAAGTGTGGGAAAGAATGCCAAATTATTAAAAAGAGCAATTTAGGTTCTTAGGACTTCAGGGAGCATGTGCATGTGCATATATGTACATATATACAGGTATGTGTGTGTGTCACATTTTTTTACATATGTATGTAAATAAATACAAAGATAGTTATGGACTGAAGCAGAGGGCCACCTCCCTCTGGGGTGTTTTGACTTTTAGTTGTGTCACACAAGGATTCTCCAACTACATCTGGATAAAAACCATGGGACTTAATTTTGTTTCCACAACGGACTAATAAGGTTCTTCTGCAACGGTTTTAAAGGTACAAGAGAAAGAATGATGTGATAAACCTCATCCTGTATTAATAAGCAAGTCTGCTTCTTTTCCTAAGCTACAACAGGACATCCACTCTGATACCTCCAGACCTTCTCTTTCAATGTTTATTCTTGCCTACTTTTCATGTAGCAGTTTTAAATGTGAGGTAAACAAAATAGTGGCATAGGAATCATGATTTGTATACCTTCTATTTACTCTCAACATAGCTTAATGTTCCAGTGTGTTAGAAAATCTTCAGTAAAGCAAAGTAAACTTTGGGGAATAGCATTTTCTTAAAAAACGTTGCAAAGAGTGTGTACATGGAGCAATCCTTGTTGCTCTGATTGAACTTCGTGGGTAAAATTCTGGCACCACTTGAATCAGCTGTTTGCCTGTTCTATCCACTGAGACAGGATACCCTCTTCTGTTTTTCACCATCTAGTAAAAGGAAAATAAAGGAAATGTTATCACGATGAGCTTTGCAATGTCAGTGTCAGAAAAGACAGGTTTTTTTCTGTCCATTTAATTGCAGATAAGATTCTTAGATGCTACTGACAATTAATAAGTTAATAGGTGACTAAATTTCTAATTAGTCATGTTCCTAAAACAAATGCAACCAAATCTTTCATTAAAGTAGAAACAGGATAGAAGTCACAGATATTTCATATGAAAAAGACACACACAAATTAGTGATTATCCTCCTGACCTTCCAGAAATATCTTTCCAACATCTATGAGAAATCTACCAGGAAACAGAAATCTAAGTAAGTAGTCCCTAAGGTGGTTAAGCATAGGTTGCTAAAGTAAAGAAATCTTTGTTGCCTGAACATTTCCTTTGATTTATTTTGGAAAGGTTGCTGGAAAATTGTTTGAGTTGGCCTTTTCCCGTCCAATGATTTCTGTGTAATCCACATCTAAGTAAATATGTAATCACAACAGCATAGAATTATGTTAAGATCTGACTCCAGAATAGTAAAGTATTTGGAGACTTTCACAGCCTTGCTTTTTTACAGTTGAGAGTTATTTGAGGGGGCAAAGAAGAGAAGACAATCCATTCTCGTTCTCAGAACCCTACAAAATATTGTCTAGATGAAGCTGGATAAAACAAGTACAAATTGAAGAACACCACACTGAATGACACATGAGAGAAACAACTACGAGGAACACAGTAAAAGAAAATTTCAAGGGAAATGCACATTGGAATTCCTATAATTTGTGGAGTACATCTGTACCAGTGAATACAGAAAATTTTATTGTCCATGAAATTCTGGCATTTCGCACTTATTTTACTAAGAATCAAATCAGCATATTATGAAGCAAGCTAGAAAATCACATTCCATTAAACCAAAATGCATTTCAACTTTGGTAATGATTCATTACCTTCCACATAGAATAAAACTTTACACCAACCTCAACGGTTTTCTTTCACTGCAGGCCAGATTATATATAATGTTCTAGAGAAATAATTTTTATAAGCTTGCTTTTGGCAACACTGAGTGATATGCAGTACGACACCAGATTGAATTCCTGTTACACATTATAACGGACACCTAGACGGNACTGCAGTGTTATCTGAATTCCCCTTTCCAATTTCTAAGAACAGATTTTGCTCTAATGTACTATGGAGACTATGTAAGTGTATATGAATTTGTCCTTTGAACATATATTTTCAGAAATACAATGCTATATCACAGATATATAAACACACTTATTCAACAGATCAGGGATTACATAAAGGTCAGGCCATTTTATATTTCTATTCCATATATTTTTACTGAAAATTATTTTCAGTCTTCAGTTTCCATCTTTATTTTCCAGTGACAAAGATGTTAGGGCTTGAATAAATGATCAATCTGAACAATTTATGGAAGAATAATACACAAGTATAAAAATAACAGAATTATAGGGAATGTGAGCAGAATTGAATCCTGAGACTTCACATAACAACTTTTCTATCTTTATTTTGGAGTACTAATAAAATTTCTTGTCTATATATTTTACTTCACAAAGGCAAAAGTATTTTTGAATCTACTCCATTTACTGCTGTGAGAGGTTTCTTTTGCTATTGACTCTCATGAGCTTGAGTTGAGATCAAGATGAACAGTACTTCAAAACATTTGTTATTGAAAAACGAAGTATATGGGGTTTTTTTTGCTTACTCATCTCTTTAAATGGCCAACAGGGGTCTTTCTTTAGACAATATGTGGAGGTTTGTGTGTCTGATTTTTGCAATTTTCAGCTTGCAATATTCAGATAAAGTTTTCTGCACTCTCTTTGTCAAGAATTGTGTGACTGACACTGATACAGCAGCCCACACATATCTGTAGTTGACTGAGAAGGTGGCAGCCTGTTGAGACAGAAGATTTCTTATAAAGAAACTATGTAAAAGTCTTAATCCTTTTTCCTGTAGAGGTCGGTTGGAGTTTTACATTTGATTTTGTGGAAGCCAAATTGTTCCCCAGTTGAATAGAAAACAATTACTCACTGTATAGTGAGAATTTATATCCTGCAAAAAAGTATACATTATTAAAAGGGACTGACATAGGGGTCACTGAACAATTTTAGTAGTCTACAGATCATTACATTTATTACTCAATTTTTTTTCCTTTTAAGCAAGAAAAACTCACAGTGAGTTCAGTAAGAGTTTTTCTTACTTAAGGAGTACAGAACTGAGTACTTAGTTGAGACCAAAAGCAACATTAATGACTTCCATATGTTATTGCATAAACCTCATTCATATGTTTTTGATTTTAAATGTTATAAAACAGAAAACAAAAATATTCTGTGTAACTTTTGGTGAGAAGCAGAAATGCTCTAAAGATCACGGATGAGAACAATTGGATTTTAGTTAGATGTGCAGTAATTGTTTGAACCCTGGAAATAATTTCTACAAAATAATCTCTTGTTCTTTTTGTTCAGTCTGTCTGTCTTACATACTGTTTCCATTCTCTTGTCTTCACTGTTATTATTTCCAAAAGCCCTGTGGGGATATTATGTCAACACTTCTTGACTTCATGTGGTGAAGTTGTCAATGTTGAATTAAGCATTTTTTTTAATATAACCATATCAATCTAATACACAGATCTTCCCTACAACACCCTTGATCATATAGTGAGGTGAAAATAAATACAAAAGTGCTGTAACTGAACTGCACTGAGAATGTGGGAGCTTACAAACAAATTTAAACGTCTTCATATGGCTCAACATATGAACAATGTTCAGCTCCTATTCTTATGCAGAAATCCTTCAGCAGAGACAAAAACACAGATTGTCAAAGATTGGAAACACAGCAAGACTAAAATTCAAAAGAGAAATAAAACATGTTGCCACTGAATCTGTAAATAATGTTTGCAGCATCCTTAGGTACTGAAAATAGTAAACTTTTTTTCCATTTTTTTTTAAATAAAACCCATACCAGATTTTAATATAAACTACTCCTGTAAGGACAGTTGTCTGACGAGGACTTCTACTTTGATCTTGGTATCCAGAATTTGAAATTACATGCACTCTCTAGCTCAAATTTCTCTCCATGGCCATTATTTGAGTTCCTCTGCCAGATAGTTGTAGCCTGACAACATGAAAACAGCTGCAATTTTTGTATTTACTGTATTCAAAATTTATTTTGTAGTTTACCTGGATGTGAACCATGTAAAAGTAGTGTAAGCCTTAGATCATAATACAATCAGTTCATCTTTTTCTTCACATTTATTTAATGAACTGTGCTGTTTTATTCTGTTACTGACGGAGTGAGGAAGAAAGCATGAATATTTTAGTCTTCTAATGAGCTGTGTTCATATCAGACTAACATTTTTCAAGCAAACATGCTGTGGCTGAAGATTTAGGTCAGTAGGTCAGGAATTACTCTTTTTAGAGAAAAAAGGCCGACATTGACTGACAAGGCTGTAAAATTTAGTAGCACACGTTGAAGCACATGTATAAAACCTGCAAAGTGCAAGCTGAGATGAAATAAAAGGACCAAGGAACTGGAAACATCTCCAGTCCTCTTCCTTTTTATTGCTACATTTTTAAGCTCGTTGACGAAGATGAGTCAGTAGGATGAGCGGAATAA
>VXBB01000886.1:0-34914 GCA_013399915.1 Illadopsis cleaveri | reverse complement strand
TCTGTCTGACCAAAATGGGAGAATAGTAGCTGACACTGTATATGGAGATTATACACTGAAGAATTGCAGGATTACAAATATATGAAAAATATAAAAACTAATATCCTAAGATGTCAGTGTGACAATTTACACCTCACCTGAATGTGATACACCCAGTCTGACTTCAGTCACACTTTTAGGGGGGTTGAAAACAGGATGTCCATTCCTTCTCATGTTTCAGGAGAATATCTGGGCTGGGGTAGGTGAAAGATTTGCCCATCCCAGCATCCAGCTTCCCACAGATGCCAAACACAAAGGATTAGGGAGGAGGGATTAGGGATCAAACATATGGCAGCTCCTTCTCTGAAAGATCTCACTGTCTGAAAACATTTGCTATTTATGGGGCTTCACAAGCAGGATGTGTTTTGTATCTCCCATGGATTTCACTTCAACAGGGCTGCCTAATTTAACATAGTGTACTTTCAGTGTCTTCATCCTAATATGTTAAGCAGCTCCAAAATTTAGCACTCTGTGGAGTGAAAAAACACATCTGATTGTTTTGAAACTGTTTTGAAACATGATGGTCCCAGTTCTGGAATTATAAGAGGCATCATAAAGGCCTGTTCACTGAATAATTGTGGAATTTTTAATTTTTTTTTTTTTTAATGACTTGCTATTGGTATTTGCCATTAACCAAAATAATTTTTTGTATTGTATTATCTGCTTACCTTGTAAGCTGATCAGGACAGGGGACTTACGTATTTGCCACATAGAGGAGGTTTTAATTTTGGTTTATTTTTTTAGGATCTGAAGTGGAAGAGAATCCTGAATTTATCACTTTTCTTTATCAAATAACTAAAGGAGTCTCTGCAAGGAGTTATGGGCTAAATGTTGCCAAACTGGCAGATATTCCTGAAGAAATCTTGAAAAAAGCAGCTCACAAATCAAAGGAGTTGGAGAGAATAGTGAACATGAAAAGGTCAGAACAAATGCAATTTTTTAAAAGTTATTTCTTTCTATAATACCTACTTATGTTCTCATCAGTGATAGTGAAAATGCCCTTAATTTAGAAAGTATTTATTACTTACTGTGGAACTTGAAATTGTCTTCTCATACTAAAGTGTAGAAGGAAATGTGGACATTCTTCTTCTGGTTTAACTTGAAAATAAATTTTTATTATATATTTTGATTGCCCCCACAAACACCCAGAATTCACTGAAAATTCTGGGAATTTTAGTATTTCTCTGATACCAAATTTTCATTCAGGGATGTTTGTACCTTATATATTAGACTAGTTATGAAAAATCCTGTGTGTATTAAGTGGCATAATGGATTTATAAATCCTGTAACATTATGTGCACAGTGTAGATATTCATGTCCATTTTCACTTACTTTTTTTTCTTTTGCTGTTATTTTCTGTGGAAGTCCACAGAAAATTTGAGGAAAATTCAAATAGCTCCTTAGGAACACAATGAACCAAGATCTTGGTTGTCTGATGGCTGTACCTAATCTTGACAGGATAATTTTACATGAGAACATTTTGACTACTAATTATTTATAGGTGCAAACTTTGAAATTTGACAGTGCTCGGCACTTAACAATGTTTTTTATCCCCTCTTAATAAAGCAAAATAAAAACATTTGAAGGTACATGACAGTTTATACAAAAAATAATGGGGTGGCTTATGCTAATTGGGAATACCAATCCATAATTGGCAAAAGTAAAAAAACAAATCTCAAGCAGTATCCTAACTGTGCTGTTCCCAGGAGTGGGTCTGGTGTCTGTGGTGGGAACAGGAGTTACCACATCTGGGGCTACCACACCCAGACCTGCTGGTTGCACTGCCCTTGTGCTGTCACAATACCCATGGACCAGATGCCTTGTCTTATTTTTTTAAATCACTTTCATATTATTTAAGAAAATCCACTGGTTAATTTCATCCACATTTGACATTACTGTTGTTGGCAATGTGTGTTAGCCCATTTTAAATGTCTTGTAATTCGTTACAGCTATTATAAATCAAAAAATGCTAAGAAAAAACAGGATGTGTGCACTCATTTATATTGAAAACGTGTTTTCTTTTTATGATTCTACAAATATAAATTTGTATTAACTGAATGATGAAAATTAAACAGAGCTGACTACAATGCTGTTTATTTCCTTTAAAAATTTGTTCTTATAATTTGTTTATGTCATTTTGTCAATGCTACTGGTGTTGTACCTTAGTTATGAAATTAATTTGTTGGTTGACCTAGAGCAAGAACATGTATCTTAGAAAATATTAACTGGTTGTTTGAAGATCACATAACATTTTGAGCTGTGCTATTTTGGACTGTGTATAAAATTTTGCAGATGACTGTAGGACTTTCAGGGTTTGATGTGCTTCCCTTAAAAAATGTGTCTGTATGTTGATTAGGTTTTTTTTTTTTTTCTCCCACAGGAAAAAAATTAAGTCCTTTGCTGAAGCATGGAAGATAAATGATTCTCAGGAACTACAGAAATGGAAAAATATGTGTGAACCTGAGGATGAAAGAAAGGACAGTTTTTAATCCTCAAATCATGGTTAAAGATGGAAGATACTGGAGTTGCAAAATACATGTCTGGAGACTAATGGATTTTATCAGGCTGTGGTTCCAGGTGCACTGAGTTGACTCTTTTGCTTTCTGAGAGATCACAGGTGCTGCATCATGTGTAATTTTTTCTCTCCACATCCCTTCCTTTTCACCCTTTTCCTTAATTCAAACTGTCTATGGGGATTTGATCTAATTAGTTTAAAAACATGAAAAAATTCTTGATAAACTATAAGGTAGATTTTTAATAAATAAAATAATGTGTTTCACCTTTATTGTACTTTGATTTCTGAAGAAATATTTGTATATGTTGGGAAAATGGAGTTGAGTCTCAACTCTGCTGTACAGCCAGCAACTGCTAACAGTGGGTACTACAAAGAGACTTTTTTCCTTATTCCAATATTATAAATAATCACTGATTTTTTAGAGCACTCTTTCTTCCTGATCTTTCCCCTGTCTGGCACGGTCTGGAGAAAGACTTAATTCCAAAAATAATGTCGGGGTATTGTAAGGGTGAGTGAAAGGGGCAATTCAGAGCGTGCAGCTGGCATCCCCAGTGCTCTCTCAGATGCAAAGTGAAGCTGAAAAATTCAGAAGGGCTTCTCAATTTTTAAATTTCCAGTTACCACAGCCAAATTTTGTATAGGAATATGATACCCAAATGGGTTTTCCCTACAAATAACCAGACTAAACACATTGCTGTGAAAATGGTCAACAATGCTGACATGCATAAACCTCAGCAAATAATCAGAAGTGTTACAAAAACAATGCAGGGGTGTTGTGGGTTTGGCTGCCCTGCAGCCCTGAGGACCCCACACCCGAGCAGGGAGTCCTGAGAGGGCTATAGTCCCCTGGGAAGCCCCAAGAGCAGTTTGGTGGCAGGGTTTGTCCCTGAAAGACTGACCCCGTGCCAGGGACGCCGCTGGAGCAGCCCCTTCCTGAAGGACTGCAGAAAACGGGGTGATTTTTTGCATGTCAGAAGCAGCTGCTAACCTTAAATGAACTTTTCTCTCCAGGCTCTTCAGGTGGCAAGGCATCAGTTAAACAGTTTGCCACTCAGGCAGCAGGGATCAATGGGAGCTTCTGCTCCTAAGCTCTGCAGTGCACTGGCCTGAACTGGAGGAGCTGAAGAAGAAAATTAATCCTCCAAGGTGTGACTGCAGGTGTTTGTTTATCTAAGCCAGGCATTGTGAAGCATAATGACACAGTGCTCTGCTATTAATGTGCACAGATGCAGTGCTTTGGGTCTGAAGATCTCTGACCATTGTCATCAAAGGGAATGAATGAGCCATTACTAAATTCCTGTATGTGCTAAGGGCACTTTTAGTCTTCACCCTCAAGGGAGCATTCAGACTATGCTCTGACAAGGAAGGAAAAAAAGACCTGGATGCAATGAAAGAAATCGAGAACTTCAGTTAAGCCTGGGGAAGTGGATTTGGTATTGCTGGGCTGCTCCTGCTGTTGACACCAACCATAGCAGGCTTTAATATCTGATCACACTGCAGACAAATAATAATGGTGAGTCCTGCTCTGTCAACAGGGGAGCTTTTCTGGCTGTCCCAATGAGGTTTCTTGTAGACATGCCAGATAATCACTGAGGGCACTGTTTTATTCACTGCTGTTTAATTCCCAGGTAAAAGGCTCTGAGGATGGGAGGGTGCTCTATGAGGGGATGCAGACTGCTGCTGCTGCTGGTTTTGCTGCTGTTTTTGGGGGCCTAGTTCTGCTGCTGCCCAGCAGGAACCCAGGGCTTGCCTGGGAGCATTTGCAGAGCAGGAGATTTTTCCAGACAGGCAGACCCTCCTCAGCCTTAGGAGAGTGAGTGGGGTATAAAGAAACAAAAACTTACTGAAAAACAGGTAAAAGCCTTAATTTTATAAGAGGTTTTTTCTTCATTCTTCTGCTGTGGTTGAAGGCTTTATGTCACAGAGGTCTTTCTCCAAGAGAGCTGAGAAGCTGCACTTGTATTTTTGTTAATTATTCTTTTCTTGTCTTTTCAGTCCCAGTACACTAATCTTCATCTTAAAAAGAATGTGAAGTACAGCTTTGGTAGTGGGATCATCTTGGAGATGTGCCCTAGTTTTAAATCAGAGTAATAAGGTTTTGTCTGTGTGCTGAGTCAACAGGTTTGATCCTCTAAGGTTAAAGATGAGTGGCCTGGGTTGCATGGTGCCTCTTGATAGTTGGAATTCCTCCTAGTCTTGGGATGCCTTCACAAAGGAATGGTTTAGTCTCATTTCCCAAATAGTGGAAGCCTGAAGAGGGTATTGGCTTCTGCTCCCAGCGTGTTACTGACATGGTGAAACGCTGATGTGAGAAGTGCAGCTTTGTGCTGTACATACAGGCACAGTCTGCCTGTAAGACTCTGCATTTCATGGCTTTCATTCATATTTTAAAGGCAGTATTTATCACTTTATTGAGCTTTGTCATTGTTGCCCCTGCTGCCAGCAGAGAAATGTTAATGCCTTTCTCTGGAAGGTGTTGATTTCAGACCTCACAGCCTCAGGTGAGCAGCCAAACCTGGCAGAGCCCTTGGATGGAAGACAGGGAGGGAGAGGGCTAGCTGCAGTTCCTGCCTCTTTAGGCTTGGTTATTTAAAAAAGTTATTGTAGAATGTGCAAAGCAAAATACATTACCAGGAGCAATTACCTCTACTGCTGCCAGACAACATCTTTCACTGAGGGAATTCTCCAGAGCATTTTTCTTTGTGTTGCGTAGTTTTCCAGAGGTATTTATAGAAGTGACATGAATTTGCTAACACAAAAGTTTACAAGGTGTATCAATCAATTTAGGGAATCACTGAAATGTCAGCTGAGTCAGGTATAACAGAAAGCATGTTTCCTGCAATGAAGTTGATGTTTGGTATTGATAGGTATCTGAAAGTAACTTATCCAATACTTCTACTCTATGTGAAAATACTGCTAATTTAATTAGATTATTTTAGTAGAACTGTTGTAGTAGTTCTGATACAAATTCATGTTTTGTAGGGAAATAAAGGTTTGGTCGATTACGTTACACAGAGAGAAGTGGGACTTCCTTAATTGCATTCTAGATTTTTCCCCTGCCTAGACTTAAGGACAAGTAGAAAGCAAAGGATATTTTCTTAACTTCCTAAAAATCTTGAGCAATTTCTGAAACAGTCACCCTAATTTGAGATGCAAGTCCTTGCAGGCCAGGCTGTTCACTGTGAGGTATTGTCTGAAACTGGACTGGTTCAGCCATAAGTGAACTATAGAGAGAAACTTAAGACATTTATAGTTTTCAAATATTTATGTTCTTTTGCACTTGCAAGAAATCTGTAAATTTTTTTATTGCCTTCCTTCCAGATGTTTCCTTGAGAGTAAGTAAACGTGTTTTTTCAGGTGTTATAAAATAAGGGTGTTTTTATTTAAAATACTCTTCACTGCTCCTAGTAACAGTAATGAAAAATACTTCTGATATTAATGGAATTTTTAACCTTTTATTTTTTATTTTTTTAGTCAGTTTCTATGGCTTTGCAATGTGCTGTAGGAAGAAGGGTGATTCTCAGGAAAGAAGGGATTGGAAAACACAACACACAGCAAATTTCAAATGCGTAATCAGCAATAAGGAAGTAGAAATCAATGTTGGGTTTTCTGAATCATAATAATCCCAATATCTAGAGTGAATTAAACTCAAAAGTGTGCCATGAAGATTACTAGATATAATTATCTCACTCTTATGTAACACTAAATAAAAGTTTCAGTCGAGTGCTGTGCTTTTCCCCTCTGCCTACATACCGAATTATTCCTCTTTGTATTTTGCTCGCTGCACAATGCTGTAGGAATTGAGTCTCGGGGCATTCAGAACATTCCCAGTCTGGTGTGAGCACACATTTACAGTTCCTATTCAGGGAACAGGGGCTGCCCTCCGGGCTGGGGTTTGTTCTGCTGCGATTCCCAGGGCTGGGGACAGGGCAAGGTCTGGTCCCTGCTCCCCAGGGCTGACCCAACAGGGGTCAAAGCCACAGGTGGGGCACAGGGGCCACTGTTTGTTCTGCAGTGGGGAGGCTGGGGCTGCACTGGGGTGGGACAGCCCCCAGTGCTCCACCAGTGGGAAAACAGGAGCCCCCGAGGGAGCAGGAGGAGGGGAGTGGGGTGTAAATAAGGAGAACACCTCGAAACAGCATTTTTGCCCTGCTTTAAGCCAGCCTATCCACAAAATGCATCGCCAGGGAGTGACGCAGCTTGTACTTAGGATTTTTTCCCCCAAACTGATCTCAAAGTAATTAAGTTTTAATAATGCAAGGTACAGAACACCAAGCTGGCCCAAGCCAGGCTTCCCAAGAACATTCTCAATGCTGAGGCTGTCACACTACAGGCAGGACAGTGTCTCTGGGACACTCTGCTCCCCACAGCTCCTCTCTGGGTTCATGTCCTCCTTGGCTGTGTTTCATGGCTCCCCTGAGTTCACCTCACCACACTGAGAAGTATTTCTGCATAAAGTGAAATACTGGCTCTATTTGCAGTACTTTACCTAAGCAAAGGCTCTATTAATGCAATTAAGTAGCTATGTTAAATGAGCTGATCTTCTAGGCAAGTTCCTATTCTTAATAGCTCCCACATAGGCAAAGAAAACTTTGCTAATCCTTTAATTAAATTGCAAACTAAATCTGTGTAAGCCTTTTGACACATTTTTTTGAGAAGCAGTTAAGGCTTAGAAGGGATCTATGGCTGATGATACCTTTGGTCTGTCCCACAAGCCATCAGGCTGAGAAGCTGAAGCTTTCCTTCCCCCCTTTTCCCCAGCAGTAAGACAAAATTTTTCCCCTGATTTCTTTAGGATGTACCTTTCCTCCCCTTTTTAACTGTTATAACATGTTTTCTCTTCTTCACGTCCAGTGATGTGTGCTACAGCCATCTCATACACAATTGCCTTTTTCTTCCTCCTGATATAGAAGGAGGCTGCACAACAGAAAATATTTTTTAAAGCCCTAGATCTTGTAATTTAAGGGATTTCAATACAAACTTTACTTAAGTAAAAATTTAAATAAATGTAAACTTTCCTCTATACAGCAGCTCCTTGCAACTAAGGGGAGTCCCTCTCTTTCAGTGGAGGCTCCAGCAGTGCGCTGGATTTTATATTCCCCACACTTTTGTGTGAAGGTGTTTCAGGACATTGCCTGTGGTGCTGCATGTTGTGCATTCTTCCCCTGTCCAGGGTGGGCACAGCCCTATCCTGGCTTGCAGCAGGAGCTGAATCTTCAGTGTCCCTTAAAAATGTTCCCAGGGACATCAGCAAGGGTGTGTCTAGGCTCTGGGTCCGAAGTCGTTGCTTTATTTCCCTTGTGTTTCACCATGTCTCTGCTGACATCATCTGTACAGCTGTTTATAAGTTACACATGTAATAAGTTCTATGTTTTTGAACTGTAGGTAAGAGAACAACAAGGACAAGCATTTTGACTCTTTCCCACCTTTGCATACCAATCCTTTAATGCTCTGCTGATCACCACAGTATTGCAATAAAGGAGTATCTGACATATTTTCAAATCTCAGTCTCTCTTGGTCTCTCAGATTTAGGTCACCAAAGTTTTGAGACAAGTTCACAGCAAGTGTCCAGTGCTGTGTGTGAGTTTCCCTGAGCTCAGCAGATCTCTGTGGTCACCATCAAGGATTAAAAGCCTTCCCTTTTCTCTCCTGTGCCATTTTCTTCCTGCATCACTGACAGCTGCTCTGCCAGGCACTGCAAGAGCTGGGCACAGCATTTGGGCTGTGTTTGCTGGTGAGGAAATGGAGCTTCTGTCAGCACCTGAGGCAATACAACCTTTCCTTTGCTGGCAGCACGAGGCAGGTGTGTCAGAATAGTTTATAGTGCTTCCAACAAGGAGTGCAGATGAATTATTTGCAAGAGCAAATCCTGGTCCTGCACCAGTACCAAAGTGGTCTTGTCACACACAGGTTATGAGCTAGACTGTGTTCCTGTGAGTGCTTGCCCTAAGGTTTACAAGCTATAGGAAAGGAAGTTATGGACAGAACTGCACTGAAAAGTGCACTTTTTGTTGCCTGACCCTGTTCTTTCTTCAGCATCCAGGGGCTTGACATGGTGCACACACCTTTTGAGTGTCCCTGCACAAGCCCTTGACTCATTCAGCTCCACTCCTTGTTACACTTACAAAGAAATTCATAGGGTATTCAGACCTTGGCAGTGATTTGGAATTTACGCTTTTGTAAGATTGGAAGAGATTCTCCAAAAGTAAGTGGGATCCTAAGTGAACTGAGGGTGGAGTCACGTTTATGAACAATAAAACATTTTCAGCTGGTACCACCCCAAAGCCATGAGAACTGGACTTTGTGTTGTAGCTCTGAGATCTCTGCCTCACAGATGGGGCTGGGCATTGCCAGCCTTTCAGTGCTCTGACCCTGTCCTCCCCAAGGGTGCTGTGGGTGACAGCTCTGGCGCTGTCCCCTCACTGCAGAGGTGCCCTGAGCCACCCCTGCTCTGTGCCCTGTGGGCAGGGGAGGGAGGTGGTCACANATACCCACTTTATTCTTTTAACACTGTCTAGCCTCTGTTCCAGGCTACATCTGAAGGCATCACAACCTCACCTCACAGCCACACCCCACCCTTACCTCTGCGCTACACCTCCCTCCCAGGCCTGGAGCCTTTCCTGGCTGTGTCACTGCTGTTCCTCAGAGCTGCTCCTGAGCAGGTGGGAGGAAGCCTGGTGGTGGGGAAGAGCCCCAGGAGCTGCTGGGGAGGGCTCTGAGCCCCCCTGCTCTGTGAGGCCATGGTCTGCGACACCTAGCACCTCACCTGCCTGAGCAGCCATGGGGATGGGGCTATGGGGAGAGTGCCTGGGAGCAGGGCCAGGGGCTGGGGAAGGCCTGTAGTGGATGGGCTGCTGTCAGAAATCCTCCCTGAGGCACAGCTGTGTTGTGAGGAAACAGGTTTGTGTGGGTCAGTGGTGTGTTGTTCACACACATCCATACCTGTGCATGCTCTGGAGGCTGGGCTCACACCTGCCAGGGGAGATTATTGTGAACAGACATTGTTCTGGCTGAATTAGGTCCTTTCTAAGGCAGCCATTTAAAAAATCCTGTTGAATTGGATCCCTGGAAGTGTTCCAGGCCAAGATGGATGGGGCTTGGAGCAACCTGGGAGAGTGGAGGTGTCCCTGCCCATGGCAGGGGGTGAAAGGGCTTTAGGGTTCAGACTAAACTATTCTGGGACCGATTCTTAGCCTCGTTTGGGAAGATGCAGCTACTATCAGCCTCAATGTTTTAACTTCCAGTGGCTGATTGTACCTGAGCCTCTTACCCAAGAGTAATCTACCAACAGCAAATCTCACTGAGAGACAGCTTGTCTATTTTGATTCTTACCAAGGCTTTTTTTCCCTTCCCCACATTCACCAGGAATTCATATTGTGCTGTAAACAAAATGTAGTTCAAGGATTTTACAAATTTTTTTTTAAATCTGAATGAAAGGCCATCTGATGCTATGTGCAAAGCGAAAGCTTTCAAGAGGGCAATTCATTACAACCTCTGTAGAAAATACAAGACTAATATATGCAGTCCTCAGCTGAGGGTTGTTTATGTGCTGCAGCAGTTAACTGTTGGCAGAAACCTTCACCTCATATACAAATAGGAGGCAACAGTCTGTCAGTCATGTCCTTTAAGAGCAGACATTGTTTGGATAGCATCGGCATCAGTTTCATATTTGTGCAGTCTTGTCAAGGTAAATCTCTCTGAGGTGCACAGAATGAGTATTTTAACATTCCTGCAACAGCAGCATTACTCACTGCTCCCAGCCCTGAGCTGGGGTTTGCCACCAGAAATCCAGATTCTGGATTCAGCTCTTGGCTCCTCATTCAGCTCAGTCTCCTCTCCAGAGAGCCAGGGCAGATCTGATCCAGGGGGGCAGAGCAGGGATGTTCAGTGTTTGGGTTCTGGGATGTGCCTTATGATGAGGACAGAGGCAGCTCCTGCAGTACGTGGTGTGCATGGAGAGGGGCCAGCCACTGCCTCCAGCTGAGAGCCAGCTTGCAGAAAAACACCTTACACCAAACAGTTGTAGCCTGGGTCATTTCTCCACATCACTTCTCATATGCTGAATGATAAAAAGCAGGACAAGATTCCTATGCCAAAGCACAAGTTTTAGGCCAAAAAGGCCCCCTGCACACAGAGCAGGACACAGGAGGAGAAAATGTCCAAATGTGCCCTTTGGTCCTTCGGTCTCTGCTCTTGGACTCACAAAATCCCAGAAGGGTTTGGGTTGGAAGGAGCCCTAAATCCCATCCAGTGCCACCCCTGCCATTGACAGGGACACGTTCTACTGACCCAGGTTTCTCCAAGCCCCATCCAACTTGGCCTTGGACACTTGCAGGGATCCAGGGGCAGCCACAGCTTCTCTGGGCACCCTGTGCCAGGGCCTCCCACCCTCACAGGGAGCAATTCCTTCTCAATATCCCATCTATCCATGCCTTTTGACAGTGGAAAGCCATTCTCCTTGTCCTTGTCTCTCCATCCCTTGTCCCAAATCCCTTTCCAGCTCTCCTGGAAGGGTCTCTCAGGTGTCCCTGTAACTTCTCCAAGATGAATAATTCCTCTCTCAGCCTCTTTCCTGCCTTTAAGCTCCCTTCTCCACAATAAACTCTGCCAGCAGATCCAAGTGCACAGTCTGCACAATCTGACAGCCCAGTTACCCAACAAAAGTTGCCTCTAAAAGGTTGTTCTTCCCCTAAACCAGTCACATGTGGGGAACATGATTTGTGGCATGTTAGCAGAAACTTCAGGTCTTACTTCCTGCCTTTAGATCCTGCCTTTTCTCTCTTTTTTGGAACTTATTTCTGGCCAGTTCTGAGGACTGTGACAGTCAGAGGCACTGGGGTTGTGCTGAGCCATGGTTGGCACAGGGAACTCCCAAATCCTTCCTTCAGGCTGTTTTTCCTGCTGGACCAGGACCCTCCCTATGGTGCAGGGGTTCTGACAAAAGTCCACACTATGTGGCAAATAATTTTTGTGCTGAGTAATTTTCGTGCTGATTGCAATGTGTGAAAATGGACAAAAGAATATGGAGGAAAACCTGGAGGGAATGAGACTGGAAACCAGCTGTATCCTGAGGATGTGAGGTGAGACAGGTTCCTCTCTGTTCTTGCTGAAGCATCTCCCCTGGTATGAACAGGAGTGCATGATATGACCACCACACACCCCTGGTGACACCTTGGACATCTGCTCTGGATTACTGAACTGCAGCCAGTCAGAAATCATCACCATCCCACCCAAGAGCTCCCCAGTGAGTGTTTTGCCACCAGTGCCTCTGGAGAGCTTGTGGCAAGGCCAGGTCCTGCTGACACTGGGAGGGGACCAGGACATTCCTGAATCCTGCAGGGCTGGGGACACAGGGAATGCTGCCTCAGGGGCCCTGCTGACAGCCAGAGCTGCTGCACAGCTCTGCTGGAGAGAAGTTAATGATAAACTCCTTGTCTCATGGCTTTACATGAGGAAAAAGGTGCTATTGTTCACATGTAGCATAAGGGATAGTTAGTTTGGTTTCTAATTTGCATAATTAGAGGTATCATTTGTTTTTTGTTAGCCATCTTGAGAGCCTGTTATTCATGCTGTTACAGGTATGAATGAGATAAAGCCTGTCTCTGCTCCCACACCTTAGAAAAAACCATCATTTTTTTTGCATTTCAGTGAATGAAGTCAGTTCTCTGGGTTCACAGAGTGGTCAGAGCAGAAAGCATCTTCTCAAGGCAAAATAAATGGCATCAATTCTCACCTCCCCACCCCTTAATCACCAGTTGTGGAAAGTGTAAACCAGGAAAAGCTCATGGAGAATAAACGGCTGCAGGCTGAGGCAGCTGCAGACCAGAAATCACCAATACCAGCCCAGGCTATGGGAGGAGGCTCAGGTGAAATCAGCCCCTGGAAGTTAAAAATCCAGGTTGATGCCAGTAGTACCTTCCCAAACAACGAGGCTGAGAATCCCAGAATGGTTTGGGCTGGAAAGGACCCTGAAGATCAGCTTGTTCCATGGGCAGGGACACCTTCCACAGGAGGAGCAGGAGTCATGGATGGTTCTGGGAAATTCTCTAAATTGGATAATTTTTGCCAGCATGTGAGTGGATGCTTTTGCAGGAGAGAGGGAAATTGATTCAAGGTAGTAGTCTGGATTGTGATTTTTGAAAACTACACTGCTTTTCCTGCAGAATTGCATTTGTGAATCAGAATCACAGATAAAATCAGTAATAAGGGAAACACAATAGTGGAGAGGAGGCCTAAGAATCTGGGCAAAAGTAGGTGAGATTAAGTTCAGTATAAGTAGTCTGCAGCACTCATGGAGGGAAATTTCTGTAGCAACTGAAAGACGAAAATAAACTTTCACAACACAGTGCAAGTTCTCCTCCAATAATATGTGTTGACTTGTTTTTTTTTCACTTTTCTGGATTTTTGCTTTTGCATAGCTTTATTTCTCAGATTTTCAGACACCAAAACTACATTTTCTCAATTAACAAATCAGCTTGTTTGACTTGCTCAAAGGATTCACAGATGGATTACTTCAACAGAAACCAGAGAGATTTAGTATAAAGGAAAAAAACAACCTTGTTTCTCCTGGTTTCAAAGCAGAATCTTTTACTGATCCATGGAATGTGTGTGCTACTTCACAGAAAATAAAGGGATATTAACTTTTCTTTTCAGTATATGGAAGCCATAGCTTCTCATAACTCAGCTAAAGTTGTTAGGAACTGAAACCAACCAATGCAATACCATCTCAATGGTTTCAAGATGAGTTTTTAATGCATTCTGTAAACAGAATCATGTTGATTTCTTTCAGAAACAATGAAAAAAATCCATCTACTGTTGCTAATAAAATCACAGTATGTCTCACTACAGTTACGGGCTGCAAATTGTATTTATTTTTCACAAAACAAATTATATTATGTCAAGCTGCTGGAGTGAACAATAGTTATTGTTGGGAAATAGGTTCAGATAAGTTGTACAAGCTACACTTCCTCCCTTAGAGTTTCCCAAATTGAAATTGCAGGTTGTGGCCTGGGGACAGCGTGTACCCTGAGCTCTGGATGCACCGGGACCTCAGTCCTGGCAGGTTTCCTTGGGGTCCATTTTGTGTGAAATAATTAGCACAGCAGCCCAAGCCTTCTCTTATTTCATGAATAAAGCACATCAATAATGAGGTTTTCCTTTCTCCCCATCTGGCTAACCCAGCACAGCAATAGTGACAGAGAGCAGAGTTTTCACTGGGTAAAACACAATTTCCACGAGCATCTCTCACGTAAAATTGTCACAGAGCCAGCTGAAGGGACATGTTTGCAGGAGGAGCTCAGTCACAAGGGACTGCTCAGGTTTCTAGATCAGTTATTCAAAACTTGCTGATGTGTTTATGGAATTCCCCACAAGGAATGAGGAAGAGGAGCTGTTGGAGAGTCTGGCTGCTTTTCCCTGCTTCTTCTTCCCACTGGGTTTCCAGCTGTCAGGAGTGTCAGGAGTGTCCCTGCAGCACTGCAAGGAGCAGACAGACCCATCCCTCCAGTTCCCTGAACTGATTATTTGGGATCATTTCACATCCCCTCCCCGTGTCCATCTCCCCTCAGCTGCCAGAAACCTGTTGGAGAAAAGATGGCACAAACCATTCTGGCATCATCCTCAAGCTCTTCATTGTCTTCAGGTCCCTTTCCTAATTCTTTTTCCCTTCTCAGTCAGGCAACTAGATGAATTAAAATAAGTTTAATGTTTTAGCTGCATCTATTTATCAAATTGTATGTGGGATGCGTTGGCCATTGTTCTGTATGTTCAGGAAGGCATTTTAATCAGTGAATAAATAAATAAATATGGTTCCTGAAGTAAGAGTCATTATCTAAAGTCATTATCTAAAACACCTATAAACTGACTCTTCTTACTGTTCAAAGTCACCTTTAATATCATTGGCAAAAGAAGGTCATATATAAAACCCTCTCACTCTGACTGTGATTTGACTATTCCTACATGAGAAATAAGCACTAAAATGGTGTTACAGAAATGCTGACTTTCTCCTGGAACGTAAGAGTCTAAGGTATGTCTTGTGAGCTGGATTCACTAAGGTTTTGAAAACTAACATTTGGCAGTGGTATTTTGTTGGCACTTGATGCAAGTAAGGTTTAGTTTCATGAAATGCATTTATGTCCCTTCAGAAACTATTTCATGTCCCCAAAACTGAATCATGGAATCACAGAACTGTTTGGGTTGGAAGGGACCTTAAAGGCTATCTATTTCCAGCCTCCTGCTGTGGGCAGGGATCCCACTCACCGCAACTGAGATTTTGGGAGGTTTTGTTCTATTTTGAATGTCCCTGCAGCAGCTTGTCCTGTCTAAGTGGCAGTTTGAAGGATGAAGACCCAGAGCTGCTCATCAGTCATCAGCTGAACCTGAGTCAAGAGCCTGTGCTGCTGTGGGGAAGGGGAAAGGAGTGCTGGGAGCTGGAGTGAATCCCACCAGATCCCTTGGCCCCACATCCCACATGGGCTGGGCAGGCTCATGCTAGGGTGGCCACCACAGCAGGGACACCAGGACAATGATGCCCTGAGAGGCCACCTAGAATAGAGGCTAGACAGAATTAAAGGAATAAAGGGGATATTTATTAAAAAGTCTTCCAAAGATACACCTTGGGCAGTACAAGAGCTTGGCTGTGGCTCTATCCAAGATGGACCCTGAGTAACAAGTTTTCACACTTCTGTAAGTTTTGGTCCATTTACATATTGGGGTTAATTGTCCAATTACAGCTTCAGGTTATGAAGTCCCACCCTCTCAGATTGCTCTCCTCAGTCTGCTGTTGTTTACACTTTTTTGGGCCTGAAGCTGCAATGGTGTCCTTGGTTCTGGGGCTGGAAAATGATTGTTTTGTGTAACTAAGCTGTGAGGAGAACTTGTTAACACTTTATGTGAAGTTCAGAGTTACCTACTAATGCAGTACAGAATCTGGAAAATACAAAAGCTAAAACTTAAGGCATCAACAGGGGTGAGGTGACGCAGAGCTGCTTGGAGACAGGGCCAAAGAAACACTGCAGAGTGGTTTAATCTGGAGGGAGGAAGTCACAGGAAAGTTCTTCGGAGCAGTGAAAGGCAGTGGCAAACATGGAGCAGCCAGTGCTGCACTGCAACTGGGCTGTGCAGGGCTGAGGAAAGAAAACGCCAGGTATGTGTTAAGGGAAAACTCCTGAAGGTGAGGAGAGCTGGTCACTTGTAGAGATGGTGTAGAGCATTGGAGAGGAAAACCCAAAGCCTTGGAGATGCCTGAACCTGCAGAGAGGCTGCTGCTGCCTTTGCTGAGCCTGCCCCGGAAAGGAGGGGTGAGCTTCTCTGATCCTTCCAAGCTTGTTCCTAGTTTGAGATTTTACACACAGGATTGGATCACACAGGACATGCATCATGTACAGAAATCCCAGGTTTTAGCCACTCTGTGATTTCAGGAGTCTGTGATTTCAGGGAAGATTGCTGTCCTGCAAAACCCTTCCTCAAAGGCTCGAGGGTGTAAGTGACATTTTTAAAATTCTTTTTGGTCACAAGAGAAAAAACCATTTGGAACTGCTTAAGGACAAAAAGATCAGAGGGTGTTGGTGTTTGTAGGGCATGAATTTGTTGTTGTGTGTATTCTGTGTCTCTACATAAACGATAAAACTGTTGCCTGAACCTTTTCAGCACGAGCTTCACCCCAGGTGAGGAATTCGAAGCAGAGACGTTGAGGTGTTTGTTTTCTGAGTTTTTGTTTGTTTGTTTTTTGTTTTTGTTGTTGTTGTTGTTTTGGTTTGTTTTTGTTTTTTTTCTGATGGATTTGGTGCCTCGAGGATGAGCAGAGCACTGAGAGCTCGATGTGTGGCCAAGGCTGTGCACATTCTGTGGCCCTGTGCCCAAGTGCCACCATACCCTGCCCGATTCCCCTGGGGGAGGTGTGACAGGCGTGGCTGCACGGTGACACCACGGCCACGCTGCCATAATTATTTCTTCCTGAGCAGTTTTTATTTTGAGTGTATGATTGTTTTTACCGCAAGCTGTGTTTGGCCTAGACTTCCAGTATAATTGATTGTAATGAAAAATGCGTTTGGGGAATAAACTCTTGTTTGTAATGCAAATAGATCCATATTTCTGCTTCTTTTTTTATTATTATTTTTTATTATTTTTTTTTAAATCTGGGTAGATGAGCACTGCAGGAAATCTGTGTGTAGCTCTATTTTGTTAGATTAATTAAGAAGATTAGCTGAGAAAAGCATGTTTTATCAGTAGCAGAATTAACAAGCACTTTGAGATTTTATTTTCCTGATTGTTTTCTTTATGAAGTGTCTTGCTCCATCTGGGAAGAAAGCAGCAGAGAGAATGCCAACAGTGAATATTACTAAGAAATCCATTGAAACAAGCACTATTTTGTTTCAGCCTTTTCTACCAAACTTCTTTACTCAACTCCTTTTCTTGACTGTTCCTCAGTTGTGCTTGTACTTCTAATTTTAACAGCTGTTCTGATGCATATATGTTAATAGACTTATATAATTCATAGGGCACATCCCCGTTAGGCTGACAAGGTACAGCTCAGAGCTCAGCTCAAGTTGGAGCAATAATAAGCCATGACAACAGAGCATAGAAATGGTGCAGAGAAATGAAATCAGAACAATAGTTTTTATCTAAATTATATATATTTCATCTATATTTCATACCCATTTTTATGTAATAACTCAGTTTTAGTCATATCTGATGGCTCCAATTTTAGGCAATTATGATCTTTTAACTGTTACAAAGAGAGGACGGGCTGCATAGAAAAAGAAAACCCTTTATAAAACACCGAAAACAATAAAACCTTCATCTCGAACTATCTGTATGTTATGTGACAAATCCAGATGTGAGTCAATCATTTATCACAGTTATAAAGTATTCCTGCAGCTGTAGATGAACAGGCAACATGATAAAATTGGTCCAGCTGTGGGAGCTGCCTAAAGCTCTTGCACATATGTAGGTAGGATTAAACACACAGGATTCATTTCAAACAGCAGGAAAATGCTTAGGATGTTTTGCTTTTAGGAATGCCATTTTGTGACTGCTAAAGCGCCCGCCACTATCCCGAGGGACTAGCACAAGGACAAGGAGATGCCAAAAGCACAGGGAGAAGCCTGTTGACACCTAGAGGATTCCCCAGGGGCTGATGGGGTGTTTCTCCCACTTTCTGAGCCAGAGGAAGATGCTGTGTGGGTTCCCATGCTCACCAGACACCAGGTAACCAAACGAAGATAAATGACCAGTCACTTACTCCAGTGGAAATTTCAAAAGTCAGAGCAGGATTTGTCCTAATTACTGTCTTTTGCTGAATGTGAACCGGTGACTGGAGGGCATAAAGCTCTGTATGCCATGACTAACTCCACGTGCCACTCACTAACCTCACTCTGAGCGTTTTAAAAGCCTTCGTGAAAAGAGATTGGAAACCCTTTATGTGGCTGCTGGGGTGATTGTGAGGAATAACCCTGAAGTCCATCCTGCACAGACCCCAGACTCTGCCTGGCTGCTCTGGATGCCCCCTGAGAAACTCAGAGCAAACCTGTGACCAAAACCGTTCCAGCACCTCCGTGTGTGCCCAGAATGCCCCCTCTCCTTCCCCGGATCAGCCTGGCTGTCAGCCTGCATTACAGGGCAGGAACACAGAGACACAGGGACAAACCCTGTAGAGGGGAAAACACCGCTGCTGGGGGATGGACAAGCTTAATCATTCACACTAATTACATCATATTATCATAACTGATAACTGCTGCAGTGTCCAAAAATGCCCCCTCTCTCCAAAGGAACACGCAAAAGGGAAATGGATAGATGAGCAGTTCATGAGGATAACTATAATCTGTGTTAAGGAAATGTATAAAATATACAGATTTAAGAGATTTCTATCAGAAGTTATTTAGGATGATATTTTTGGATACATGTTGAACTTCACCAGAGTGGGAGCACTGTAGATGCCATGGGGAAATATTCAGGACGTATTCTCCATCAGAATGGGGAAAATTGTTGAAAAATACAATATTACCCTCATCCACTTCTTCCCCAGAGTATTGGAGAACTTTTTTTAGAGGTTTCTGCACATCCCTGCTTTTCCTGTGCTGTGGGCTCCTGTGCCTATAGGATGTGTTACTTCCATATTCTTCTTGAAGAATACTCTAAGGGCATTATCTAATTAGCTTTTCTTATATCTGACAAAACTACTATGGAACAGCTGTGTCTGATCTGTGTACCTACATGTGTCAGAAATTTAGAATTATTTCCCCAAAGCCATTAAACATCAGAGAAAGAAACAGAAAGAGTACAGATCATCAAGAGAATTATTTTCATGTTGCCTTTTTATTTGGTGAAAAAAACCATGACTCAAACAAGGAATAATCTCACTCGAAATCCTTGAATATTGACAATGTAAATTTATTACTGATACAATCAAATAGGATGGCAAATTGGAATAAATACAATTTTCAGCACCCCTTGCAACCACCAGTGTTTAACAAAAGGGTTGTGTTAACATTTGAAACAATACAAGTGATGCAAGAATTGAAAACGTAATAATAAAGGGGTGAACACAATTTTTTTAAAAATTATTTTCTGGTAAAATTATTTTATGTTCTTACTATGCATTCAAAGGCAACCTACTTTTGAAACAAACTCTATTTCTGCTTTAAAAGGGCCAAATATACTTTGATATGGATTCAGGCCTTTGCTCATTTTAGCATGTAGTCGTAGTGGCCTTGTGACAAGTACAATAAATGTTTAGTTTTGTATCCTGTTTAAAATATATATATGCATAAATTTGAAGTGCAATTAATATACTTATCCCCAGGAAAGCATTCTACTATTAATGATGAAGTTTTTTTGTTAGTTATTGGTACAGTTGCAGAAGGATATTGTTGATTTTATTTTTTTAAATTATGTTTCTCTGAGCTGTTTTTTCACTTTTTTTCTCTTAGTTTTTATTTTTTTTTCCCCACAGAAAACTACAGCCCACACCTCCCAAGCAGCTACCAAACTTCTCAGCTGAGAATGTGAACAACATAAATACAGACCAGGAAAAATGTATATTATCAGCAGTGGGTCAGCAATTACAGGCAACTGCTACGCACTTCCCACCTGCCCAGAAATCCCCAAAATAAACAGGTAGTGATGTTAAGCTCAATTTCTTTGCTTTTATTTAACAAGCTGTTGTTTGGTGTATCTTTGCTTGCATGTGGGGGGTGAAAGCATTGGCTCAGATCACTGTTGTCAGGCTGCTCTGCCTACAGCCTTTTAAGATTATTTTTTTCTGCTGTTACACACATTTTCTCCAGGCGTCTGTACAGTCCCAGCTGCATTTGAACAGATTCATTAAAATGATTTTCAGTATATTGCATCCATATCAAAAATAAAAGCAATTCCTCCTATGAAGGCATTGTCTCAGAATTTTCACACCACCCTGAGTGCATGTGGGTGCCCTGCAATGTTTGATTGCAAGAGAACAGTGCCTCCTATTTGCCATAAACCCCATTTTTATGGTCTGTGGGTCTACCTGCCCTCCAGGTCAGGTGCAGGGAGAAGCTGCTCAGCTGCACAAGACATTAAAAGTCTCTTTCAGGGTTTCTACAGGGTATGCAACTTGTAGATTATCAAACCTGTTTCTATTGAATTATGCACCCCTGTGGCAGATTATTTGCAGGCTTCATGCCAGATGGAGAGAATTCTCTGTATCAGCATCAGGCCTTGTAAACATCACCATTTCTTCCCAGGGTTACTTACTTATTCCAGATGGCACGCTGTGCTCTCTGTGTCTTTCTTCCAATCTGTGGGGCTTACTTTTTCCCAAGAAATGAGAGTGCTTTAATGTTTTACACATTTTTCCTACTTCTATGCCAATATGTGAGAGTATCTTGACAGAATAAGCAAAGAGTGATTTGCATTTATACTCTGTTCACATGGAATAAGAAAAAAAAGAAAGGAAATTTTATCCTACTATGTCTTTTTAATTCTATAGTCGTTTTCCCAGTTACCAAGGGCTTTCTGAAACTGAGAGCAATCATAGCCCAGTGTCTGCTGATCCCCATGCTCTCAGGAGCTCAGCCATCACACTGCCTCTCCCGACTCACATTTGGAGAACATTATGAAATCTGTGTTAGGACACGCCAATGCCTTTGGAACACTGAGAACACTAATTTGAGATATCTCCCCAGAACGTCGAGACAGTTTCATGCTTTAGCAATTTGTGAGCTGTAGGACAAGACCCTTCTTAAGGATACCACACTAATTACAGGGCCTGTGAAATTCTCGTTACACTACTCACAGAGCAGGGGAAAAGGGGGTGATCTCTACTGACTTTAAAAGTCAGGGCTCAGCTCTGACAGTCATATTTCCAACAAGTCAGTGTGTGTCTCCATATGAAAATTCTAGCTATGTGAAAAAGGTTTTGAAGCATTTTTGTCACTATATTTTGCATTTAGTGCTTAGCTAATGCTTAAATGTATTAAATGCTTAATGTTTAATGTATTAAATAAAATAGTCCTGGAACTTTTAATTAACATGTCTGGTCAACAAGCTGAATCCTGGCTCTTCCCTTTTAATCCCAGCTGGCAAACCTTTCCTGAAAAGGAACCAGCTGAAAACAGGCTTAAGGAGAAAAGCTGCTGTCTTTTCTTCCCCACGTGATTTTAGTGCTGATTTGGACTATCAGCATTTCTACATTTGAAATGCCACTTTCTTTCCCAGCATTACCCTCAACCTAATCCTTTTACTTGATGTGCTGTTTCACTGACCCTACACGACCCTCCTCTTTCTCTCTCACTTTTTGCTCACCAACCTCCTCACCTTGCCCATGTGTTTGCCTCTTCTTGTCCTATTCCAGAGTCCTGCTCTCACCCCCAGCATCTCAGGGGGTGTTTCCCAGCTCTTTTCTACCCCTGGTCCAGCTGTACCAAGCACCTAGGATGCTTATGCCATCACTGTTTTGTTTTCTCCACAACTCCCTGCTGGCCTTGCCCCACTTCTCCCTGCTCTGCCCCTGTTCTGTCTCCTCCGGCCCCCAACTCACACTGTTTCCCTCTGCTGTTTGCCCACCATGCTCTCATTACTATCACTCTGCCAGCCAGGCTGAATTCTCCCTCAGCCTACTTGCCTTTGCCTCCTGCCTAACTAGTGGTATTTCTCTGGTTTAATTGAGTCCCTTGATTCCAGCTTTTCTCTTTTATTTTTTTTCTTCTGCTTTTGATTTTCTCCAGCCTGACTGTGAGACACCTTCTGCCACAAATTTATTTTTTCTCCTTTCTTTTCAACAGTTCTTTGTATTTTCTCATGCTGTCCTTGACCACATGCAAGAACTCACCAATGGACTCTGCAGACACACCAAACTGTTTCTTTCAAAAGTTGCTCTGTAACCTTACTTAGCTATTCTTCTCCCAAAGTATCAGCAGCAAATATGCCAGCTTCATCCTGTGGATGCTGCCTGTCACAAAGGGCAGCACATAGTCCCTGTACTTCTTTCTTGCCTCTAGGGCTCTGATCTTGTGCTTAGAGTAAGTGGCTCCTAGTTTGGATGGTTTTCCTGTGGTTTTGCAACATTTTGCACTAAGAGGTTAAGGCATGATCATAAAAAATGACGACGACGACGATGATGATGATGATATCCTTACCTGCATAACAGGTGATTTGCAGTTGTCTAACTTCTGCTGGACCTCCCACTGAGTATTGGCATGAGATTCCTGAAGGAGGGAATCTCATGGACATCTGTGTCACCACCCCTCTCACACCACTGAGCAGCCACAGGTAAATCCATGAGGAATGAATTACCACTGTGGTATACACAAGTGACCTAAAATTGATTTAACAAGAACATTCCCCCCCAGAATGTCTCTACAAAACAGGAACAGTAAGTCTCAAATGATGTCATCAGCTGTATCAAACCCAAAGTTTTTTGCAAGATATTCCAGACTTAGAATGGCAATGGTGTATATTGTGTATTTCAAAATTTTCCTGCTGTATCAGATAACTGAATCTTAGCTGAATATTACAAATACCTTTCAAGTAGCCAGGTTATACTCTGTGCCTCGAAGAGTAAACAATTAGATCAGCAAAAATGAGTAAAATCACAGAGAAGAGACTGGTTCAGTTCTGCTTCTCAGACAATCTGCAAGAGGAGACACAGAGATGCATTCTTAGTGAAACTGTGTCTTTTCCCCATGAGTAATTGCAGCAGTTCTTCAACAGCTTTACTAAACTGTTTTGTATTTGATGCATTACCTTGATATGAAAATGAAAATAGTGATTTGTGACAAATAAACTCATAAAAACACAGAGCACATATATACAAAACCAGACATAAAAGCAGTAGCGTAACAACTTTTCCTCCATTGCTTTAGTCAGTTTCTATTACCTTAACAGTATTAAGGTTTTTATTACCTTAACAGTACTTAACAGTACCTTTTCCCAAAGTGTTTTTTTAAATAGAGGCCTAAATTTTACATGATTTCTAAACTAGATTTTCCTGTCACCTAGAGGATTGACAACTTGCTGCCCTGCCCCCCAGATTGCCAGGGTCACTTCTGGGTATCAGATTCAGTGATTCCACTGTTGTGGCACAAAACGCTGTATTTCCCTGTTTATGACATCTTTGAACACCTTGCACTGGACTAGGTCCCAAAGGAAATTTCAGGTTAAATGTAGGCTAATTGGGTCAAATTATCTCTGCTGACACAAGACCACAACTTTCCACTGTAGTCCTACAGCAAGGTCCTCGAAGCGTATCATGGCAACGCTTGGGAATGTGATTTTATAAATAAATCCTCCAGAATTAAAATACAATAAAATGAAGATTAGGATATTTAAAAAAGTAAGGCAGTGTGCTCATCTGTATGTTCTTTTCCTCAGAGCCCTATGGAATAAATTATATCCATGGATTCCTTTACATCTGTTTTCACATATAACTCGATCGTATTCATACATATGAATTTGGCCTAGAATTCCTTTTTAAAAAAGCACAAACGAGTTCTTCTTTAATGTTGATAATGAAGAATTTTTTAAAATAATCCCATTTAGATACATAGATATATTTAGACATATTAGATAGTATATACATTCATATGTGCATAGTGGACATTTAAAGCAAGAAAAAGTAGGTTGTCCTGGTATACAAATGATCAGGTAATAAAGATAATATAGAGAGAACTAAATTACACTCGAACCATAAAGGACAAGCTGATGGTTACACAAACAGCATTCACTGCAGTGAACAGGAATATTAGACTCCTTTTAGTTCCTATATATTGCTGTGCAATGATATATTCAACATTTTCAGCTTAGGAAAAATGCCTGCATGTCTAGGAAAAAATGATGTAGTCAAAGAAAACCCTCTCTTTTTTTCTTTCTTTCTAAATAAAATTTAATTCCTGTCCCTTACTTTTTTTGTGTGTCTCAGGTGACCTGGTGGAACAGATGATGTGTGATCATTCGTGACTTATGCAAAAGTTTTATTGAAGAACAAATTACGTAAGCTGGGACAAAAGCCTGCAACTTTATCTTGGCAAAGATGGGTTTTTGTTATAGGATTTCATGATGATGTACGACGTGCTTGTTCTGGACAGCTCCATCTCTTCACTGAGTGTCAAATGTCTAAACGGTCCTCTGAGTGGCAGTTTGCTGCTCTCCCTGGTTTGACTGCCTTGCCTTTTGCTTCCACCGAGGGACATGATATTCCATGGAATTTAACACATGGAACTGATGCACTGACTCAGCACTGGCTGGGAGGAACCCAGGCACGGAGGCATCGACAGGGGCAGGTGAGGCTGCAGTGCCCGGAAAGGATGGATGGATGGAAACGAGTCTTGTCACACATTCCAGCAACCCAGGTGCTGTCAAAGCCCTGCCGAAAGCCTGGACTTCCCTGGGAATGATGTGCTAGGCTCATATTTCACTATGTGAAGACGCAAGGCAAACGAAGCCAGTTCCAGCAGGATTTGTGTATCTGTTTGGTTTTTTCTGATACAAAATTGTCTGTTGACAAGATGAGAGCCTTGCAACCCTGCACAGGGCCTGTAGTTCCTACAAATAGTATGCAAAAACTACAGGTGCGGACACAGATCACACAGGAAATATTTTCTAACTCATTCTGTGCATTATACAGCAATACTGAATATTGTAACTTCCACATTTTAATTCTTTTTTCTCTTTTACTCATGAGACGCAGCGAAGCAAAAGAGCGAAAGCTACATATGCAAAATACGTTTCCAAATGAAAGCGTTCCAAGGCTTTTCCTGAAGGAACTCTAAGAGGAAGTTTGAGCTGCTAAATTAAAGGTGCGGTGTGCTGTAGTTGGTAGAAATTTCCATATTGGTGTGTTTTACGTAAAACAATTCTAGATGCCAGCTCCATCGCTGAAGTTTATTTGCTATAACTCAGGTATACAGGTACCACTGTGCCGAGCGCAGGAACCAGACCGCACCTGCTGCCATCCCCGCTACCCCGGTGCGAGAACACTCGGCGTGTGCGAGCCTCCCCCTCCCCGGCGGTGCCCGCCCGCGGTGCCTCGTGTTGCAGCCGCCACTTGGGATCTATAAATGGTCCCCTTTGCGGGGGGGGGGGCGCGGCCCNNNNTATAAATGGTCCCGTTTGCGGCGGGCGAGCCCCGGCACACGGCAGAGCCCCCGCAGCCCGTGCCGGGGTGTTCTCTGCGCGCACCGCGGTGCCCAAGGACGTGCGGAGTTGAGGTTCCCCGGGGTGTGACCCGAGACGCTCCCCCGCGCCTTTATCAGCGGGAATATCGGGTTAAAAGTGACGGGTTTCTGGTATTTCTCTCGGGTTTCTGTGCTGCCTTTTGCTTTGATTCTTTCGCCACAGCTCGAGGGCGAAGTTACCGGCTCCGGCGGCCGCGCTCGCCCGGCCCTGCCGCTTTCCAAGATTTTCGCTCGAAGAATGGAAAAGCCGGAAACNAGCGCGGCTACCTCAGCAAGAAGACGGCGGAGACCAACCGCTGGCACGAGAAGTGGTTCGCCCTCTACCAAAACGTGCTCTTCTACTTCGAGGGCGAGCAGAGCGCCCGCCCCGCCGGCATGTACATGCTGGAGGGCTGCAACTGCGAGCGGGTGCCCGCTCCCAAGGGATGCGCCGCGGGCAGCGCCAAGGATGCCGCGCTGGACAAGCAGGTACCGCCCCGCGCCCCGCGGGTGGAGGGCAGGCGGGGAGGGACAGCCGGGCGCTCGGGCCGCCCCCTCGCACCCCCGACGGGGCCGCCCCCGGTCCGGCCCCGCCAGGAGTGCCTGCGGCTACCGGGGCGCGGGCAAGACCAGCAGGCGCTCACAAAGTGGCGAAGCCGGTGGTTTTTGTGTCCTCACTGATGAGTCTTCGTTCCTCCCTGACTCTTCTGTTTCCACCCCCAGTGACAGCACGCCGAATTTCAGTGAGGTGCCCGGAGAGCAGCATCTCACAAACCAAGTGTTCAGTCATCTCGATGTCAACACTTCTACCACGCAGCTATACATTTCTCACCAAACTCTGCATAGAGCCTGTGAGGGGCCAAAATCCCAAAGCAGCACGGGGACAACTCTGAGGAGTCACTGAGCCCTTCTCTGTGGGGCTGCCTCTCTCCCAGCGATGCTCTGGGGGGAAACAGGATCTCAGTTTCCCCTTGGGCAGGTGGCTGGGTTGAGCCCGTGCCCTGATTTGCCGCCTGCGACATCCCACGGGAGTGGGAAGGTTCCTTGCCAGGCAGGTGTTGCGAGGCCGATTGTGCCTGCGATAGAAATAGTGGCACAACGCCCGAGCCGGCTCTTGCCCGGCGGTCGTGGGGCAAGGACCGCTGAAGGCTTTGGTGGGATTTCTTCCCCGCAGGTGTGACCATTCACGGCGCGTGAACTGCCAAATTCCCCCCTTGCCGCTGCCGACCCCAGCTGATCCTCCCCAAAGCTGATCTGTTTGACATGCATGTGTCAGACCAGTGAGTGCTTAAATACTCTCCTGTATTACATAACCGGGAAGAAAAGGGCGCCGTAGTCGTTCGGCGTGGATAGAGATCGGGTATCTTAACCACACACCTCCTGTTGCCTCATCCGAATTCTTGATCTTGTTTGAAATGTGTTCGAATCTGGTCCTGGCGTGCCCTGCTGCCTTTCTCCCGGGACGGGAGCAGCCCAGCAGGTGTCGGACTGGTTTGGGGAAGTTTGGGTGGCTGTAGGAGTGCGGTTTTGGGCTGGCTACAGGTGTTTCCGCATGCTTGTGAGAAAGTGACACAGACCAAAGCCATGTTCTGAAACCCAGCACATCTCTGAGCTTTTCTGGAGTGGTAACTTTGCAAGGAGAGCTCAGAGCCTTGTCTTATATTTGTGCTGTTTTTCCCACCTATAAATAATCCTGGTGTGCTTAGGCAGCCTCAGGACGTTTCATGGTTAAGTGAGCAAACTTTGGGGAGCTGGGATGGTTGTAGTTATGTCATATTCACCCTCCAATTCTCGCTTATTGCTTTGAGGCATGTTTTTATAGTGTTATAAATAGAGTACTGGAGGATCCCTAGATGATATTAAACATGGATGTTGCCCTGCCTGCTTTACATTGGCTTACTACACTTGTTTATCAGTGGTGTTGTTAAATTACAGCTTGACTATGGGAACTGCCTGAAAACAAATCCCTTCCGTGTCTGTTCTCTGGGAGCCTTAAGTTGTGCTTTTATAGTGATGAATGAGTTGTTCACAATTACATCTAGTAATAATTACAGGGCAGGAAGCTGAGTTTTATTGCTTCAGACATCAACTATGTTGGGGTTTTCAAGAATAGCAGACTGCTATTAAAGAGGCAGAAGAATGCTTCATTTTTTTTCATGGGATGCTAGTCTGAATTTTCAAGAGAGATCATCAAGAAATATCCTTTTCTGTTCACCTTTTGCTTGATCCCAAGCTTTATTCAAAGCTTTTAAGTGTTAGTGGCTTCTACAGATGTTTACTCATTAAAGTGTGCCTTTGTTTGTATATACACATATAGACACAAATCATAGCCAAGGTGTACAGGAGATACACTCAGTGACTAAAACTGATCCATTGCAAGAAAAAAAAACAACCCCAGATTTGAAAATTAAGCAGTCTTTTTAATTTAGAAACTGTGCTCATGTTCTTAAAGGTGTAAAGCAATAAGCCATGAACCTTCAGTTTATTAACAGGGGCAGGCAAACTTGCTTTAATCAGATGATAATGAAGCCAATATTGCACATGTTAACACTTGGCAGTGAAAAAATATATGTATTTAATTTGCTTTGATTTCACCACACAAATATATTAATGGAATGAAAAAAAAAAAAAAAAGAGAAGCTCTATGACAGTTTTTGAAGAATCAGATCTCCCTTCTTCAAAGGAAAGACAAAAGACAAAAGTTATCCCCTTTAGTCTGTGTTTTATTGACATTGGAGTGATATGTGCTATAGAATTTCATAAATGAGGGAGAGAAAGAGGAATTAATCACATGAGAGAGATTCATCAGCATACCTTGAGTGGATATTTGAAAAAGCAATGCATTTTCTCCAAGTTACATAATAAAGATTATGGAAAATGCTTGTAGGACAAATAGATTTTGTTTTCCTTAGCTTGCAGATGCTTTCAATGTTGGTTTTCAGTTGTTTGGGCATTGGTTGTCAGGTCATGTGCCCGGTGAAACTCTGTAAATTGTCACAGCTGAGTGGGACGAGTGCTGGGCTGTGCTGTCCTGCACAGGACAGAATTTTGGCCACCAGATGTGTCCAGTTTTGGTGTCCATCTCCCAGCCATCCCAGCTGCTGGTTAGTGACACGTTTCACCCCTGCTGGGGCTGCTGGGGATGTTAAGGTGTCACAGGAACCACCATTCTCTGGAAGATGCTAAATGCCTTCATAAGATTTGCTCTAATATTGCAGCAGTAAGGGCTTGAAAAACAATTGTCATGGCAGAATGCACTTATTTTGCCTTTTCCATTAACATATTAGTATTTTTTTTTCCTTCAGAGGGATACTTGCTTCAAAGAAAAATCTGTTAAAGTACAGAATCTGTCTTAATAATGACTGCATAAAGAGTGAATCAACTGATATTCTGGAAATGTGTGATCAAACTGAGTATGCTGCAGATACTAAATGATCTGCAGAGGGAATTCTTGTTTTTAAAGAAAAGTGTTTTGATCTCCCTGAGATTTTAGAAGAGTTTTCATGAGCACCAAACAGGTGTTGCTGTACACTCTAATTTCACGTTTCAGACAAAAAAAGAGAAGACATAGATTTATTGAAAGAAAAATAATGTGGAAGACACTGAGTTTCAAAACAGCAAATTAGGACATGTAAATACCACATGTAGAAAGCTTCTGATTTTAGTTAAACTGCTTCTTCCCAGGGGAATTGAGGGTTGTAAACAACTGAAGCTCCCAACAAGTCCTTCACTGTGGCACTGAGGTTCTTGATGAGAATACATTTCAGGTTTTCCTTCAAAAACTCTGGAAAGAGAATGGCTGACTCTGTCTCAGTGAGGGGTTATTCTCTTTCAAAAGTAAAGCAAAATGCCCCAAGTCATGCTTCTTGCAGTGCTTCACAAAGGGCTGGCACTTGTTATCCAGCAAGTTCACAGATACTTTTTTTAATACTACTTGAAACAAGTGATTAGAGGAATGTAAATATTAACATTATTATTATTGTACTCATTGGGAGGAGGCCTGTGTGTTTAGTTTCTTTCATAACTGTGCATTGAATACATGGAAATGTTCTGATACTGTTATTAATAACTGTCTCAGAGTATTTAAGGTTGTAAATGTTACATGGTTGGAGCAGAGATATTCTTCGTATCTTGCCTGCAATAATCTTCCTCCCACTTAGCAAAATAAAATGCAGCATTAGGTCCATCTCCCCACAGATTAACAGAATCCAATCATTTGAATTTTTGTCTGCCTACTGGAGCTCTGGTTTTGTAGAGGACACAGTGATTTTGTGGTGTTTGGAGCCTCTCTGTTTTACACTTACTCCTTGGCACATGCCACCAACAGCTTTTGCTGTACCTCTCAGCTACTTTAATGTATGTTTAACCTAGAAACAGCACTTAAAGGGCATTTTTAAATGAAGATGAAATTAATTTAAAGTTACTCGCTTTTTTTGGGCAATCCCCCCAGCGTTGCTCAGCATCCTCTGCCTGTTTAATGTTGTAGATGGCTGAGGAGTGTTGGGGTTTTTTTGACACCTTCAGGATTAGTATTGTCCATAAATCTTGCTGCTTGCATGTGGGCAGGGAAGTCCCTGTGATGTTCCAGTGAAAGGTAGGCCAGAGACCACTATGTTTTAGAAATTTTCAGGAGAAATTAAAAAATAATAGATGAGTTTTTCTTCTCAGCATCTGACAAGAAATAACAAGATGTGTTGTGTTTTTGTTTTCTCCAAACTTTTTTTTAATGGACTACCTTCAATGGGAGTTAATTAAAATAAGATGGCTATTAGTGCTCATGGAGTTATTGTTTTTGTAAGATCTTTTGGCAGAGTCTCTAAGTGGTTCTTGTGTGAAGACAGCTTTGGGGTGACCTGCTCTTGGGCATGTGGCCAAGTTGTCCCTGTCCCCCTGCTGTCCCTCAGTCACTGTCATGGGACAACACAGTTTGTGGGCACATTCCCCAAATACCTCAAACTCTTCACATTTGTGTTTAAGGAGTAGCAGAAAACAAGTCACTGGCACTGTGCTTTGTGCAGGCTGCAGCCAAGGGGTTGCCTCTTTTTCTCTTCGTGAAGAAATTAAAAGTGAATTTGCAGTGTCCCCTGTGACCTAAGGTAACAGCTGGGAAATAAATACAAAAATTAATAAAACCCACAAACAAACAAGAACCCAACCCAAAACAACAAGCAAGCAAACAAGAAAAGACCCCCTGCAATCTCGCCAGGGACTGAGCTCTTCTCTCTGATAAATGTTTTGTGTTTGCTTAATAGTGAGCACATTTTGTGAATAAAGAGAAGAACAGGAAAATCTCACAGCCATATTTATTGCAGTTTTGCCAAAATTTAGGCATTTCCTCCTAACTCTTGAAAATGTGTGTTTCTTCTGTCGTGTTACCAAATGGGTTGTTTGTAACTGTGCATGTGTGGGCAACCTGCACAGCTGATAATTGAGTTACAGGTAGGTGTAGTTTATTTTTGACAGGCCTTCCTCCTGAAAGGTTAGTTGAATCCACACAGACATAGCTTGGAGAATATTGATGACATTTAATAGTTTGTTATTTAACCTTTGGCAACTTTCATCTGTGTCAAGTGACTTTGGTCAGGGACCTGAGCCTGATCCATTTTGGTTTTTGTTCTTGATTTTTGGTTACCCTTGAGGGTGAAAGGCAACAAGAGACCCTATCTGAATGTTTGAGAGAGTAATTAATAGGACTGAGGGTAATAAGACCAGATTTTGGTGAGACAAAGTTTTATTTGGTAGAAACCATAGACTGAAGTCCTCAGCTTCTCTCCCGAAATATCACAATGTGCTCTAACAGAAGCGCATAATCTTTAATTAAGTTATTGGATGATAATTAGATCCCAAGGCAAATGACATTTGGCAAGGGCTTGTTTGTGGGGTGGCTGGGAAATGCTTTTAGCCAACAGGTGAAATGTCAACGACTGAGTGACTGGAAGGACAGGTTAGACCTCACTCGGAAATGCAAAAATCCCAGAGCCTAAAGACCAAAAATGTCACTCAATCACTTACCATGTAAAAAAGATTTGTGGCACAGTCCCAACCTTGAACGTCCACGTGCGAGGTGACCAGAACCTCCCTGCTGCAGGGCAGCTCAGGGTGGTGATAACAGTCAAAATAAATTTCAAATAAAGCACTGTAACAATTTAACATGAATTTCATTCTTCCACCTGTCTTACAGCCAGTGCTACTGCTCATTTTATCTCCCTGATTGATGGAGTTGCATCGATTTGGCCTTATCTGTTTAGTTCCTCAAATGCTCGAGGAGATCTGTAGAAAGCAAATTCTGAGCACAAAAGTAGCAACTCAGTCCCTAATTTATTGAAAAATTGTACTTCATTTATCTTAATTTATCCTGATTTAACTTTTAAACTTGATTTTTTTTTTTGACTCCCTTTTGGGCTGATGAGCAGTTGGATGTGGCTCAGTGGGTGGGCAGGATTTGTCAGGATGGAGGACAGTGCTGGTGTTGGTGGGGCTGTGGGTCAGCCACTGCCTGTCTCTGTCACTGCAGGAACATGGGATTTTAGGCAGCACCTCTTCCCAGTTCTTTCTGTGCACCCTTCATTCCTGATCGAGGGATGGGTTTTTCTAACACTGTGCCTCTGCACTAAATGTGTAGGAACATATGCTTCCAATTGAACTTCCAGTGTTTCTTTTTTTTATTTATTGATTTTTTTTTTTAATTTACCAATCCTGTAAGGTTTTGTGTTTAAGCTACAGAATCAGTATTTATAGAAGCAGAGGCTTCCCCAAGTCAGTCCAGCCATTTCAGTATCTTTTAGTGTTTGCCATGAGCTCAGAACCAACTGAGTTTTTTAGGAAGTGTTTATAAACTGCCAATTCTGAACTGAGCTGTATTATCATTTTTAATTTTACTTCTGGGAGTGGGGTTTTTTTTTGTGGTAGATCTGATCAGCTCCACTACATCTTTAAAAAGGAAAAAAAAGGATTAAGGTTTAAGAGGTAAATGCTGTAACTATTGTAAAAAATCTGGAATTATATTATCTCCTTTTTTGTCATGGTGCTGTGGAGCTGTGACTTTTGTCCATTTTTTCCCTTCTGAGATTTTTGAGTGTGATATAATGTCTGAGTAACAGAAATGATCTGATTAATTACTCTGCAGGCTTGAACTGGTGTGATTCAAGTTCTTGAATTACTGCAAGATTTCCATTGCACTGCAGCATGCCCTTTGCAATCTTTCAAACTCAGCAAGCTCATTGAAATGTTTTAATTCATTATATTTAGTTCATTTTGTTGCCTTTTTAAGATGCTGTGCCTCTATTTGGCATTCTGTGATTAAATAAATTGAGCTGTCTGCAGATGTCTGTACCTGTGCAGAAGTGGGATGCAGGACAGGTGCTGCTGGCAGGATTTTGGGAGCCCCACCTGAGCTGAATCCTGGGGCAGACAGGGAAGTCCTGGCCAGTAGGGCCAGGGCAGTCTGGGGATTTGGTCACCCCATCCCAAACTGGGTGTTTGCATCTGTTCTGACATTTCCATGTTGGAAACACACCGTGCTATTGGTGTTTCCTCTCTGATGTCTCAGGGCTATGCTGGGTCCTCACCTGTTGGAAATTTAAGATGGCTGCAGGTGACCACTGTTTCTGTTCCATTCTGATTCCTCTTCACTTCCTCTGCCTTACACAAGTTGTTTCTCCTGTTTCAGCAAATGCCAAAGATTTTATATTCTTCTCTGGAATTGTGGGGATCATGTTCAACACCTTTGACAGGATATTTCTGATGTCCTCCTGAATGGAATCAGAATTTATTTTTAACCCTATGCAGTCAGGCAGGATCAGGCATGACAAGAAAATTGCAACCCTCTTTTGCACTAGTCATGTTCTCTTCAATTTGGCGTTCACAGAACAATTTTAGTGAACTATTAAAAATGCTTCCTCCTAATAAATCTGTTGGGGAGAACTAAAAATGTGTAGGCCAACTGCAAAGCTCTCTTGAGAAAATGGTGGGAGAAGTGGAGGAAGTGGAGATGGAGAAGTGGAGGGTGCCAGCAGAGACACCTGTGCAGTATCACACTGTTATGCAGGTGTTTGTGTGTGTGCAGGTGAAGGGAAAAGCAGTGCTAATGGCCCTAGGGTGATAATCAATTGATAATCAATTGCATTTGATATCTGAAGCATTGTTTCCTGTTCTGAGAGCTTGATCAGGAGCATCAGGCAAGGGAGGGCTCCTGGGGTGGAACTGAACCCTGTGTGTGTGATTTTCCAGATTTTTATGTTGATTTTGTGTCACTGAGGTCTTGCAGTTGTGCTTTCTTGGCCCAACAAGTACGTGATGGCTGAGAGAAATAGCAGGCTCTCCCTTCTTGTAAAGTACTCAGAAAAGAATTGTGATTGTTATTAATAATGGTAAATAATCCTCGATTTGGGGACCTAGCTTGGCTCAGGTGGTAGACATGCTGGGAGGCAGAACCAATCTCTGTGAATGTAGTGGTTAAAAAATAAAAGTGCCACTTTAACACCAAAGATCAATGGTTTTATCTCACCAGGCATCCAAATTAAGTTGCATCAGACCTGCTGAGGCTTGTGCTGACCATTGTTGCAGTAATTCCTTCTTACCTCACTGGCTGTTGTAAAAATAAATATGTTAATTGTAGGGGAACATCTGAATGATGTAATGAGTGGTGTCACAGGACATGGTGTAAGAAGTTTCTGAACTCTGCTGATCAGTGTGCTGAGAGTTGTGCATGCAAGCATCAAATCGTGTCTCACTTCTGTATGGTGACTGAGCCAGGATCTGCTGAGAAGAGAGTGCTCTGAAAAAGGGCTGCAGTCACTGTGTTTGCACAGAAGGGACTCAAACACAGTGTTTCTCCTCACCTCTCTGTACCTGGCTTTGCAACCCCAAAAGAACCCCAAAAACAGAAACCAAAAAAACCAACCCACAAAAAACCCCAAACTAAACATGAAACTGACATACAAAAGCTTGTGAGAAATGGAGCTGTTTGACCCATGACTTCGGAAACAACCACACAGAGACAATTTGTTTGGGTGCAGATATCCTGCTGTGATGGGTGCAAGCTTGCAGAGGCCCTAAGTGAGGATTTTTGCTCATATCTTTGCTGCTGCAAATGGGACTTTCATAAGAGCACTTCTGGCCCAAGGGCAGGCCGGGCTCACTGGTGTCCACTGCTTCCAGCCCTGAATGAGCAGTGACCTGAGAGAGCTCTGCTGTCAGCAGGGCCAGAGGGGCTGCAGATCTGCCAGAGGCCTGGCTGCACCACTGGGATGATGCTGAAATGATTTAGAGAGGGGATCTTGCCTGGATGCTGCCCTGCATCCGTGTGGCTGTGGGCCAGTAAAGGGAGCAAGGCACGGCAGCCACTCTGACACACCTTGACACCTGGGGATTTTGGCTTTTATATTTTTCATGTGTTTGTAATCCTGCAATTCTTTAGTGTAAAAATCTCAACACTATATACAGTGTTAACTACTGTTCTCCCATTTTGGTCAGACAGAACAATTCCTCTCTAGGCCTGGGAATCAAGGACACCTCACTGTCAGGCCTGAGAAATGTAAACAAAAGTGAGCTGGGGGCAGCAAACTCGGGGTAAATGACTTCATTACCTGAAGCTGTAATTGGAACATTAACCCCCAATATGCAAATGGACCAAACTTACAAAAATGTGAAAAACTGTGACCCATAGTCCATTTTTGGGTGTAGCCCCTGGCGGGGCTTTGTTTGCCCGAAATGTACCTGAAGGTCCTTCAT
>VXBB01000884.1:114004-157470 GCA_013399915.1 Illadopsis cleaveri | reverse complement strand
ACAGAATTGGGTTTATCTAATTGGTGGATTTGTAGAGGATTTAAATCAGTTGAGAGGTGGCCATGGAAAGGTGAGTTTAACTCCAGAACAACTGTTAAAATGGCATAATACCCAAATTTCAAAAACTATCCAAAGACCTGAGGTGTGGATATTGGATAAAAGGATTATTGGGACCATTTGTATCAGCAGGGAGGGCAGAGAGTTCACTGAATTGGTGGGTTATACCCCCTGTATAACCACCCTAGCAGTAAACTCAAATAATAAAAGTAAAACTTGGCAACCTGAGCCTCCGGCTGGATTTGGAGCCCAAGAAAAGAAAACAATTGTGAGTGGATTGAATTAATTGGATTATGCTGGCACAAAAGTTCCGGAGCTAACCCTTATCAGTCTTTGGAGGGTCTGCGAGATTACGGAAAAGAACCAGAGAAGATGAACATGAAGTGGAAGGCACCTGATGGTATATACTGGGTATGTGGAAAGAAAGCCTACAGCGAGTTACCCCGTAAATGGAGAGGATCCCGTACACTGGGGATGATCAGGCCCTTCTTTTTCACACTACCTAGGTCAGAGAGCAGCTTGTTGGGTGCCCCGCTGAATGAAACATTAAATAGACAGAAAAGAGAGTTGAAGAAGGAATTCTGCTTCTACCTAAATCAATAGAAAATAATGTTTCCCTACCAAAGCTGTAGTGACCATCTTCAGATAAATATCCAACCTTGGAAAATCTTCCATCTGTATTCCCATTCAGGATTCAGTCTGATTAGTGTCAGGCTGAATTAAATAAAAGGGGATCCCTTGCCATTGTGTAGGCTTGGTCTTAAATAGGCATTTCCACTTTTAGGCATTTAATTTCTCAAGCAATGACAGCTGCAGGATGAGAAGAGGTGAAGTCAAGAGCAATTGCCCACTTTTGTAACCTTATTATCACATCAATTAACTTACTGCAAAAAATTAATGGATCAAAATTTTGGGCTTGGCCCTGTCTGAGGGAAAGGAAGAGGCTGGTGAAGGAAAAAAGTGTTTACTCCTTCAAGAACAAAAAGTTCAGGGAAGTTTTCAGGCTGGATCAGCAGAAAATGTAATTATGTCTTCACAGGCATATCTTCAGTGAAGCCACAAGGTTTGGGACTGAATTTGCTTATATGAATCTCAGGTTAACATTCTTCAGTACTAATAAATCTGAGGTAAGGCACTCTGATGCCCAAAAGGTGCTGCTTGTTGCTGTGTTTCGCTATAGATATAAAATATATATATATTACACTTTTTTGGAATTTTAGTAAAAATCAAACAAAATTTTTATTTAGAATATATAACATGTTGACATCCTGTGTCTTGTCCTGCTTACTTTCTTGAGTTGAAAAGCACAGTTAAAGAGAATCAAAGTGGAAAAAAAGAAGACAGTTATAATCTTTATTGCAAATCACTTAGAGTTTTTTGCTTTTGTATCCTTGTAGGACCTATGCTTTTGAAACTAGAAAGATAAACACAATCCTTCCATCAGTGACAGAAAATAATTCAAGAACATGACAAGAAAAATAATTAGATTCTGTGATGACCAAACTATTTAAAGTTCTTTCTGTATATTTTTTTTTAATTTAGCTAAAGAGTATATGAAAATTCTGTGTAGTAGAAAAAATGACTTATTTTTACTTGTTATCTGCAAGGTTTGCAGAGAAATACAGTTGCAGCTAGAGATCTATTTCTATGCCCATTTAAATTCATTCATGGACACTCAGACAACACTATGACTGTTCAACTCATACTAATTTCAGAGGGATTAAAGCTCCCTCATTTATTACATAAACAAGATGCAGAAAATGTGATCACTACTGGACTTGGGATCAGCTCTTAAAGCCAAAAATCATTGGCAGTCTTTATAACAACTTCCACAGGTTTTGCATCAAAAAACCCAAAACAGACCCTAAGGCCATGTTAATCTGGGACAATATTAATTTCTGTGACTCTACAAACGTCTCAGACACTGCCATGGGTGAAGCAGGTGTCTCCTACTCACATATTTGGCATGTGGAACATGAAGCTTCTGGACAGCAAAGGGGAAAAATTCAACTGAGAAATTGCAGTTATTTTGGCTTCTTGGACAATCTTGACCATCGGAAATAAAAAGCCAAAGAAATGCTAAAGCACTTGTTCTCAGATGTGAGACAATGCTGCAAAACAAAAAACATGCACATTCAGAGGTGTTGTATAATGGCCATTATACAACATAATGGACGTATAATGGATTGAGGTCAGACCTGACTGAGTTTTTCAATATCCTCATGAGGTGAAGAGGAGGGGGAGACACTGATCTCTGTCATGACCACATGACAGGACAGAAACGAACATCTGGAGCTGTGTCTGGGGAGGGTTTAGGCTGGATATCAGGAAAAGGTTCTTCCCCAGAGGGTGGTGGGCACTGCCCAGGCTCCCCAGAGAATGGGCATGGCCCCAAGGCTGCCAGAGCTCCAGGAGTGTTTGGACAATGCTCCCAGGGATGCACAGGGTGGCATTCTTGGGGTGTCTGTGCAGGGCCAGGAGTTCAACTGAATGATCCTGGTGTCTCCCTTCCAACCCAGGCTGTTCTGTCATTCTGTGATGCAGTGATGTTATAGTTCTATGATTCTGTGATTCTGCAGTTCTAGGGTTCTATGAGACAAATTCCTGCTGCTACAGAGACAACTACTTTTCTAACTTCTGTTAAAAAGAGTTCTGCCTCGCTTGAAGGGATGAACAAATGGACACATCAGGCTCAGCTCAAAGATGAGGTGGTCAGCAATAAGTTAAATTATATGCTCTGAGCTAAATTATATGCCAGCTCTGGATCATGGGCATGTACTCTGCTGCTGGGGTGGGGCAACCCATGAAACAGCAGCCCATGAGAGGGACTTTGAAGCACAAGGCTGGAAGGTCTCGTTGTCCGTACTATCACATAAACAAGGCTGGAAAGACCCACAGTGTCTCACCTGAGCCCACCTCCCTGCTCCAGCAGGGCCATCCCACAGCACAGAGCACAGGATTGTCTAGATGGTTCTGGAATATCCCCAGTGAGGAAGACTTCACCCCCTACCTGGTCTCTTTCAGTGCTTGGTCACTGCACTGGAAAATTTATCCTCTTGTTCAGGTGAAACATCCTGGGCATCAGTTCCTGCCTATTCCTCTTGTTGTGCCATTGCTGGGCCCCATGGAGCAGAACCTGCTCCATCCTCTTGACAGTGACACCAAGGACCCTTAGCTCTCCATCTTGTTTTCTGTGTGTGCACCTTAGCTCTCTCTTGTGCCTCAGCAGGCTTGTCACTTAATGGATTCTGCAGGGAAGGTGATGCTGAGTGAAGCATCTCAGAGCTGAGTGCTCTGAGGGATGTGTGAATGCCTGCAAATTTATTTCTCAGGTTTCTCAGTATAATGGGCTATAACTCAGTGCAAGTATGGTATCAAAGTCTGCTTCTCTTGGACAAAGTGAGAATAAAATCCGGAAGACTAATGGAACATAAAATGCTTGTTTATATCTCTGACAGAGCTGTCTGTGTTGTTCTCCATGTCTGAAGTACATGCAGATATACATTACCCATCTGACCTGCTCCATCTGGGGCAGGCATTTGCTGTTCCATGCAGGTAAGCCACAAGGAAATAAGGAGCTTTTAGTCCTGTATTATTAAGTTCTCAGTTCTTTGCTTACCTACTTAAGCAAGACAGGAAACAGGAATAACCAACCCTTAGAGCCTCAGCACATTCCCTGGACTGGTCTTTGCATGTTTGTACTTGGACTAAGTACATGGCAGGTGGTTGATGAAAACAATAAAAACAACAATAATAGTGTTCTGAGCTGAAATTCTGGTTGAAAACTCTTCATTTAATTTGAAATTAAAATTCCATCTTTTTTTTTCTTGGAGGAGAAAAGCATGATATTTCAGAACAGTTAATATTTGCAAATTTTTACAAGCCTCTTTGCAATTAAAAACCTCGAAACATTTTGCATGAACTTTGCAATGTAACTTTATGTAATTCCATAAAGAAGTCCAGAATTGCTTGTCTTCCTTTTGTAACTTTTTTATAGCGTGAGAATTGAGCAAAGGAGACACCTGATTTTGGAAATAACCACGAATCATACTTATTTTTTTCTCACAATATGACTAAATCTGCTGATAATGCTCTCCACATTTACACATTACCCAAAAAATAATGAAGTCCATGCAGTTTTTCTCAGCGGTGTCTCTTAATGAGAGTGCTTTAAAATAGGCAGAAATGCCATCTGCTGCTACTCACAAGAATCCCCCTCTCTCTCATCCCTGGGTAAAAGGGACTCATGATGAAGCACCAGCATCTGTGTTTGTAGCAAAACAGTAAATTTTTGGTTTTTAGTTGCTAAACTGGTTCAGTGTAGCCCACTGGTTGGATTTGCCTTTGTTAGAAATTTAGCCACACACTCGTGGGTCCTCTTCTGCTTCTATTAGTATCCAATTGCTGACAAGAGTTTACAATTTACATAATAACATAAATGGAAAGGTTCTACTATGTTACTACCAGATTCTCTTGCAGAGAAGTTGTTTTTATATACGTTTGGGTGAGAAACAAAATTAACCTCACAAAGGTCCTTTATAGTCTTCTGTGAAGGCATCTAAGAGACAAAGGGAATGGTAAGTACAGAAGAAAAGTGCACAGTACACACACCAGACTTGATTCTACCACAGTACTTCCAGTAGCTCCAAAGGAAGAGGAAAAAAACTTCATATTTTCTCTTGAGCAAGTTGCTCAAGTCTTATAAATACTTAGCCATTTTCCCAAGTGTACAATGGTAAACTCAAAACACATCTCTAGGAGGGAAAATCAGTTATCAGACAAATCTAGGAGAAAATCCAACTAGCCAGCTAAAATAATTTCAATGAGATATCCAAGGAATCAATCTTGCAGTGAGGGAGTGACAACATGGAGTAGCTGAGCCCAGCTGCTCAGCTCCTCTCTTGCTGCTGGTTCTGTTTTATTCATGGGAACTCCTACACCTGCTGCCATCTCATCTGTTATCTCACTGGAGTCTCTCCTCAGAGCACAGGCACAAAATCCCAGCCCCACTGGCAGACGAAGTGTTTGCCTACATAGTGTACAGAATTCACCCAGTTAGGTGAGTTCCTGTCTTCTGGTGCCTTTTCATTGTCAAAAGACAGACTGATCAGAGCTGTTGGATGAACTCATGGATAAAAGTTGTATTCCCTTTTCCTCAGTTGAAATTTCCCTTCTGAAAAATGAGCTTTCCAGTTCCATAAACAGTGAAAAATTATGTCAGTTTTACTTAGCCTTGGTTAGATTATAGTGTTCATTTAAGAGTTTGGTATAAGGACAAGTGGTTCACCTGTAAGAACTTGTTTTTCACTAGCAAATTAATTGATTTTGCAACTGAAAAGCAGAATGTATGTTTTGATGAACACATGAAAATTTCATTGATCAACTACACACCACAAGAAATAGCAAAATTGCTGATAAAGAACTAGATTGAGTTAGATGGTTTAAAGGCACAGCAGTATTAATCTAGGCCTAAGTTCAGAAGAGATTTTGAAAAGGCATCCTGATGAAGATGAAGATGAAGATGAAGAAGATGCCACCTGAACCTGTTAACTATTCCATCTCTCTGTTAAGTGAACACTGTGGTCCTTGATCACTCACTTACATCCCAACAAAACTAAGGACAAGGAAACAGAATGCAGAGGGACGTAGTAATACTGGGAGCCAGGAAAGAGTAACACAATGAAACTGGTCTTGGAAAATGTCAAGTTGAAACACATAAGGAAGAATTATTTCAAAACTTTGGAGATTCACTGTTGATACGAGAGAAAAGTAGAACTCATAAAAGGCAAAAAATGAAACCTGCATCAGTAAGGCAGAATGCCAGATGAAAGAAAAATTGCGAATAGGGTTTCTGGGCTGCATTTGTTAAAGTCATATCATGATATATACGCAGAAATAATGCCAGGTGGCACCACGGTTGCACAACCCACCTGCATCATATTTGACTTTATGGCTGTAAGGGAGTGTCAGAAATAACAAGATACACCACACAGATAAAGTGAAGTTGATCGAGCTCTGCCAGACCAAGAACTCTAAACTCTCTTCATTCAGGTGAATAACATTTTCAAAAGATATTGTCATCCATTTTTGTGAAGTTAAAAAAAATTTTAATAAAATCTCTACCGTTTCCTTATGTCTCTGTTTTCCAGTTTTAGTAATCTGCATGGCCTCCTGAGCTGGACTGACCTGGATATCTAGTGCCCACCAAGATGCTTTATCACTCCCCCTTTCTCAATGTGACAGTGGAGAAAAACTATGATTAAAGGCTGGTGGGCGAGGTAAGGACAAAAATATCCCTCACACATCACCAGCATGGACAAGATAGACAGCTCTGGAGAATTCATTTATTACCAAATAACAAAGGAGTAGGATAATGAGAAATAACAACAAACTTAAACCAAACTTTTTCCTACCCTTCCTTCCTCCTGAGCTCAGCTTTGCTGACAACTTGTACAGCTCCTAAACCTGAGCAGTGCAGGGGTCAGGAACAGGGCTTATGGTCTGTGCATCCCATGGTTTTTCTGCTGCTCCTGATGCCTTGGGAAGGCTGACCTGGAACAGACACTGGACAGACCTAGAGAATAAATAGGGATTTATTGAAGTCCTCTAAGGGTACATCTTGGGCAGGAAAGGGCCTGACCAGGCCTACACCCAAGGTGGACCCAAAACGGTCACAAAATTGCTGACTGGTCATGAGGTCTCACATTTTTATAAGTTTTGGTTCATTTACCTATTGGGGTTTAATCATCTAATTGCATCATCATGTTGTGAGGTCCCATGCTTCTTGTTCCTCCCTCCAGCCCACCACTGTTTGTGCTTTTGGGCCTGAAAGTTGTCCTTGGTCTTCAGCAGGAAAAGGATTTGTTTTGTCTCCCTGCTCTGTGCAGAGAGTTTGAGTGACACTTATTATGAGGCTCAGGACTACAACCCTAGGCAGCACAGAACCTGAAAAACATGAAAGCTCAAACTTAAGGCATCATTCCATCCTCAGTACATACTTCCCCTGCTCCAGCCTGGGGTCACACTCATGGGAGAAAATCCTCCATGAATTTCTCCAGACTGAGTTCTTCCCATGGGCTGCAGCTCTTCACAAACTGCTCCAGCAGGGCTCCTATCCACAGGGTCAGTCCTTCAGGAGAAGGCTGCTCCAGCCTTGGTCACAAGTCCTGCCAGAAGACTTGTTCCACTTCAGCCTCCTCTCCAGATGACAGCTGTGAAGGTTCTGCCAAGGGTAGGTGGGGATCAACAGCCTCTTCCACTCAGGTGTGGCCAGCAGTAGGTTCATCTCAGAACTGCCTGGAACTGACTGTGTTGAACATGAGGGAGCTTCTGGCATTTTCTCACAGAAGCCACCCCTAAGACCCCCTCTGTATCAAGGCCTTGCCACAAACTCCCAGCACACCTCTGGGGAATGTGACCTGGATAACTCAGGGAGTGTGAACACAACAGTGTGTGGCCGGAACACCCAAAACTCTCTCCTCTGAGAGGTTTCTTGCCCAAATACTGATGGTTATGACCAAGAGCAAATTAAAAATAACAAAGTTTCCTTACGGTGATGATTAGACAAATTAAAATCTACCCAGAGCATGATCAAAAGACTTTGGATGAAAGAAGGAGTCAGCTCGAAAAGGCATAAAATTAAGGATGGGAAATACATGATGCAGGGATTGAGAAGAAGCTAACATACAGCAGCAAGCTTTGGCTTGACGCCCCAGGAATCACCTTTCCAACAACCCTCCTATGTGGGCCTGATATTTCTGGGTCTGAGAGATTTTAGCCTGCTAGCAGCTGCTAACTTTTTCCCAAGGAAAAATTTCTCCAGCAAGTGTCTTCTCAAAACAATCTTGGCAAACAACTCTCCTTTCTCAAAACAATCTTTCTCCAAGTGGTGTTTTGCTGTTTCTCCAGTTTAACCAATGCGATTAGAGAGCTGTCGTTCCTATTCACCAACCATGTTAAGTCTGTATCAGAACACCTTATAAAAGGTAGTAAGAATTATAAAATAAAGCCTTTTTTTCTGTGCTCTTTGCCTTCTGAAATATGTGGAGACTCTCATCTTTCTTTTGTGTCCTACAATGACACTCCCAGGCCAGTGTTTATTCCTCACAAACCATCCCTGCCAGACTGGGAAGGCTGCGGGGCCCCAGCCAGCCAAAATGTTGGTGGCTCAGTGGGGTGAGAGGAGCAGCAGAAGGACACTCAGAGCTGGACCACCACCAGCATCTCCCACGGAGGGTGTACAAGCAGGGGAACCCTCAGAGGCAGGAGAGGGATGTGTGCTGGCAGCACACACGGTGTGGAGGAGGGTCAGCAGGAGGGTGTGAACGGCACCGCGTGGGGCTGCATGCTTAGAACATTTTGCAGAAAGGTGTTAAAAGGTTCTGGAAATTTTTAAGGTTTTATTAACAGCTGTTGAGCATGTAGTGATGCCATTTAGGTGTCATATTGCTGCTACGGATTATAAATGTGTAGCTCTGGGATTGCAATTTCATTACCTGTTGTTCAAATAAAAATCCATAAACAATTTTGATCCTGAGTTGAGTTAAAATACGTAGCCAGAGCAATCTTTTCATGTGTAATTCCATGTCTCATATCATGCCTGCTTGTGTGCCTGACATGGTCACCAATTCCATCCTGGTAGCATTCCAGAAAGCTCAGTGACGGATCATTTTCTTTATTTCTTGTCACTTCTGATTTTATACGTACATTACTTCTGTCTCTGATTTCATTTCTTCATTGTGAATGAGTGGTGAGAATACACCTAAATTCCCCAAAACAGGTTTGAAGAATTTACCACTGAACTACTGCCTGTTGGAAAGAAGTATTTCAAAAATCCATATTTTCTTTTTCTCCCAGTGCAGAAAGTGAGCTTGATTGGACCCTTCTACAGGCCAGAAGTGGCCCCATTCTTTCTGTCAGGATAAATAATTCAACTTACCTATTTAATAACTATGACTTGTGGTGTTTTCACATTTGAGTGTGGACACAGACACAACACATCCAGCTACAGCACACTGATAACTATGACACAAACCTGAATTTCACCATTGGACTTACAAAATGAATTCCTTAGCACTTGGCATTCAATTCCTCCCCAGATGCTGGATACCTCCATGTCTCTTTCTGGTTCCTTCACAGGAGTGACAGATCATAGAATCATGGAATTCCACACTCTTTGCCTTGGAAGGGGCGTTAAAGATCACCCAGTCCCATCCCTCATCATCTGCAGGAACACTTCCCTGGGTGCTCCAAGCCCTGTCCAACCCGGCCTTGGACACTTCCAGGGATCCAGGGGCAGCCACAGCTTCTCTGGGCACCCTGTGCCAGGGGCTCACCTCCCTCACAGGGAAGGATTTCTTCCTGATATCCCATCTAAACATACTCTCTCTCAGTTTAATGTCCTGTGGTTCAAGAACAGGAGGAGAAAGTATGTCAGAAAAATTTAATTATCAGGACCGGCTAATTCTGCTGAAGACAGAAACTACAGTGTCCCCAGATACTTTTACCTCTAGAAGCCTGCAGAAATTTTTTGCATTGGCAAAAGGCTGCATGGATGCTCCCTGGATTTTGTTCTATGTATCAAGATCTAGAGAAGTGTAAAGCAATGAAATTTAAAGCCAGGGACTCTTTAATTCAAATCATCTCTGTCTAAATCATTTGTTGCTTTTTTTCCCCATCATTAAGAAACATATTACCATTGAAATACCCCACCAAACACACATCCAGAACTCCCATTAAAAACAAACTTGTAGGATGACTTTCTCTTGCCTAGATTGCAGCTCCACGTGTTCCACAATCATCCATGTCTGTTTTCCATCATGTGAGTCCCTTGGAGACTTAGGTTAAACCAGGACTAACAGTTTACTGCCCACTGCCTTTTTCAGAGCAGGGAGCACGGGAGGATGAGTTCAAGTGCAAGAAAAGAGATTTTAGGGCCATTAAGAAGGAGCCCACTGGAGTGCTCCTCTGGGAACACATCTGCCTCCTCCAAACTTCTTCAGGGTGGGGATTGCTGGAATTTACCTGTGGAATGAAGGGAAAATGGAAGGAATACAAAATTAACCAAGCTCACTTTAACACAGTGAGCAATCAGCAGATTTGCCTTTTGTTTCCTTATTTTCCCATGAATTCATTGATTACCAGGTCTTCTACGTTAATTTAAAATGGATAAATAAAACAGGTTATATATTCTGCACTGGGTGTACTTTTTTTTTTTTTTTTGCTTAAGAAGTGGGTAAATAGAGACCAGTTAATTGCTTCTGTTGTTTTTTTTATGAAAATCGACTGTTTTTCAAATGAATCACATTTTTCAAGCATAAGAAATGGTGTTAGAAGATTGTCGAGGTTTATTTCTAATTAAGGCCACTGAGAATAATATTGTATTTATTTCTGCATTGAATTAATATTTCATATTTAGCTGCAGGTGTCCATTTCAGTGACTTATTCTGGTTTAACCAATGAAAAAATATAAAAAGGAAATCCCTCCTTCTCACAGACACGCCACAGCATTTTTTCCAAAAATCTTTTCCTTGCAGAGCAAGAAATTATATGCACTAATTTTCATAACTAATTAGAATGAAAAAATTCCAAGACATCTAAAAAACAGTCTAATTTTTTTAACATTTTTTGTTCAGAATCATTGAGAGGTGCAGAATTTCTCTCTGACCTGGGAATCCAAAGATGAAATGGATAAAATAAGGCAGGCAATTTCAAAAGATAATTTTAAATCCAGTGAATTCATGAAAGTCAATTTCCAGAGATTTCATAATGTAAATAATATATTTTTGATTGCATTTTGCCTTAAATTGAGTGCCTTGGGCTGGAGAAACACTTTTCTCTGAGGCATTTTTCAGAGATCTTGTATCCTTGCATGACACAAGTAGGATTTAGGCAGTTGCTCTTTTCCTGTGCACATGGTTTTGGTGTCTCCTCCCCACTCTTGCTCTTGCCCATAGCTCGCTCTTTCTCTTTTTTCACTGCCCAGATCAGGCACCAGCCTGTTGCACACCTAGGAAAATATTTCTTATTTAAAGCAATGAAAAATATACACAATCTAGTCTCAAGTGACATTTGCACTTATGAATCATAGAATCATGGAGTCTCAGACTCTTTTAGGTGGAAAGTGACCCCAAACCCCATCCAGTGCCACCCCCTGCCATGGGCAGGGACACCTTCTACTAGCCCAGGTTGCTCCAGCCCCGTCCAATATGGCCTTGGACATTTCAGGGATCCAGGGGCAGCCACAGCTTCTCTGGGCACCCTGTGCCAGGGCCTCCCCACCCTCAGGAACAATTCCTTCCCAATTATATCCCCTTTAACCCTGCCGTCCCTCAGCCTAAAGCCATTCCCCTTTGTCCTGTCACCCTGTGCCTTCTTAAAAGGTCCCTTAAAATTTTTCCCTGGAGTTGTCAGGATACCTTCATCGTCCACTGGAAATTGTTTGGTATTCAATGTTATATTTTTTTGTGAGGGTCAAGAGAATTAATTCTTCCCATAAGCACAGCCTGAAGAAGTACTTTGGTGGTGTAGTTTGCTTTGTTTTAAAGAATAATAAGCAACTGTTACATGAACTCTTTCTAGATAACAAAGTATTTATTTTAGGGTGAATATTTACAACCTTTTCAAATAACCGACTGTTCAGATGATAGCTAATTTAAATTAAATTTTCTGTTAAAATTTTGAGACTTGGTAATAAAAGCACTGGTAATATTCAAATCTAAAAAATATACTACGCTAAATTCAAGATTATTGTAATGTTTGTCACTTTGGTCCACAGTGCATAAATGAGCTTTCAGCCACAGAGGACCATGCAGAAACAGACTGAGATGGATGGATGGATGGATGGATGGATGGATGGATGGATGGATGGATGGATGGATGGATGGATGGATGTCTTGAAGAGCTAGAATAATTTTCTGAAAAGATATAAAACAGGATCTTTTTTTTTTCCAGCCATGAAACTGATATTAATATTGGCTGTAGGGAAGTTTTTCTCTTTTTTGAATGAAGTTCACATCATTTATACTTAAATGCTGTGTCACTACCTAATATTTCACTGTTTGCTGTGCTTCTTTCCTGTTCCAGATATCAAAAGACTTGAGTTAAGTCTAAAATCTGGCTTTAAACATGCAAGAATAACTTGTTTTCCATCTTTGTTCTCCTGAAGCAGGCTGAACAGAAATTGGAGACCTAGAAAAGCTCCATGCACATGTACCCATTTGAAACTGAGTTTGACGTCATTTTCCCCTTGTGCTCTGTTTGTTTTGTACAGACTTACATAGGCAATATCACTCTCATTTAAATAGACCCAAGAACTAGTGAAATGCATTTTGAAATGAGAGATATGGATATGGATATCCTACTGTAATGAGTTCTTAAAACCAAGAAATCTGAGCTCTAGATTTTGTTCTGAGAAAATACTGTGAAATTTCCCTTTTTCACTGAAAAAAACCACCTTAACCAAAAAATTGTCGCATTTCACCGTCACATTACAGCAGTATTGTGCAATTTGCATAAAATTGCATTTTCTAATTTATTTTATAGTAATGTATAATTTTTTAAAATTCTTTGTGTCCTGGTCCTGGCCAGGACAGGGTTAATTTCTGCAGTAGCTGTGAGGGGCATGGCCAGGACTCAGACATTCTATACCCACTCACATCACTGCTGGAGGTACAGAGAGGGAGAAGGGGTTCCTTCTGGTCTAGAAAACATGCCTTCAAGAATTGAAATTAAGCTCTTGCAATTGCTGTGTAAGTCAGGATACATGGACTGATAAATCTGCATATTTCTAACCAATGAATTATTCTATGAATCACACAATTCAGATTCTCAGCAGGCAAAAACCAAAACAGTTTCTGATCAGATCATCTTGAATTTCATGTCTGATAAAAACATGAAATGTAGCCTTTTTCTTATAAGGAGTCAGTGTAGTGCATTCCCCTCGACAACTGTCAGTGATAAAAACCCTCAGCAAATGCATTCATTTCAAGAGTTTAAAATCAAGGTAAATGTTCAGCATTAAAGCAGAACATTTCTGATGAAATTCAGATTACTGACTCTTAAAGACTGGCAGTCTTCTATCGTATGATAGGAATCTTAAGTCAGGAGGAACATACAAGAGTCTTCACTCATCTGTGTAAATGCACCATATTAATAGCCTGTAAAATGTTCTGGTGTTCACGCTTTTTCTTCTCTCGGTAATTTGCACCATAAATCAACTTGTTGGTATAGCAGATCTTTACCAGGTTGGTACAAAACAATTCTGCACATGCCTGCACAGTTTTCCTCACTTAAGATTTGTAGTACAAATATTAAGACTGCCATGAAGATGAGTTGAATGAGAGTTTATGTGCGTGAAACACCAGCCCCTTCCAGCAAGGACAAGATATACATGGACATCAGATGTTGGTGGCACCTAATTAGCAGGTTATCAAGATTAGAGCAGGCTATCAGACATTCTCAAGGCACTTAATGAAAGTCTTACACATCTTAAAAGACAGATTAGACTTGACTAAAACTGTATTGCTTTGGAAATATTCTTGCCAGCACAACAGCACTTTTCGGGAAGAAAATTTTAAGTATTATGCAGGGCAAACTCAAAATATAACACAGGATTGTAGTATTTACTTAACTTGAGATTAATGAGGTCAGATGAGGACAGGACGTGAGTAGATTCTTGTATACCAGTATGCAATTCCTATCTTTTTTGCATAATCTCTGTCTGATCCCTTTATCCACAACAATATTCTTGCACTTTGCATCTTTCATTTTTACTAAGAAATATACTCAGCTGATAGAAACCAGCATGATTTCCCTGCACTATGGCAGCTCTGTGACATCTGATGGTCTGGTCTATGTTGGATATAAAATGGATTAGGGTTTTGGGGTGTTTGATCCCAGGTGGTTTCAGCAGGGACTCAGCCTGGCATGTATCCAGGACCAGCATCTGTGTAGGTGGGTGTGTGGGGGCTTGTAAATGGATGTTTCCCCAGACTGGAAAAATTTAACTCCCCTGCTCCAATTGCTGCTCTCAGTAGAATTTAACTGATTGTCACTTAGTTACTTTTCTGAATATCAGGAGTATAACTGCAAGGTCATCCACTGGTACCCTGGAGGTTGTGGATGTACAGTCCCTGGAAGTGTCCAAGGCCAGGCTGGATGGGGCTTGGAGTAACCTGGGATAGTGGAAGGTGTCCCTGCACATGGCAGGGAGTGGAACTGGATGAGATTTAAGGTCCCTTTGCAACCCAACCATCCTGTGACTTTATGATTCCTGATAAAACAATAGTTCTCTTCACAGAACAAATGCAATCACAGCTGTTCTCTGTGTGACTGTCACAGACAAACCCTAAGTGAACAAAACCACTCTAGTCACAAAGACCCAATATAGTATGAAATAATAAAGCCAGCCATACTCTTCTGAGTATGTTTCCTTTTGTTCCGACATCTCCATGTCAATTCCTAGCATGACAAAAAGCATCAAATACTAAGATATTTTTATTAAAATTAAAAACTGAGGCCATGGGAAGGTAGAGAAAGCAACAAGGTTGATAGATAGTTAATTTCTGGTTTTTAAAATGAAACGGGGCCCCATTCTGTTGGATCTAATCACCAATAACGGGACGGGGGACCGAGAGGCGTTCCATGAGTTTTTTATTTCATTATCAGTCTCAGCGAAGGTAGAGACATAAAAGATGGTAAAACTCACACCATGACAACAGAAGCCAGAGTTGTCTGTATTACAAGGCCTTTTAAAAGTTTTTTAGCCAATAGGCCAATGCTAAAAGCTTACAAGCCTTTACTTAAACCAATCAATAAACACTACACGTACACCTTATAGCATACAATAGTTGCTTGTTCTATATTTTTTTTATCAGCTCAAAAACTTTCTATGCTCTAAATATTTCAAGGCCTAAAATTCAACCCTGTTTCAAACCCCTATCTGTGTAAGCTTGTTGCAACGCTGTGAAAGCCCTCTGCTTTTTCAGTTCCCACACACCTCTTTTTTCTTTAAACATTTCTCTTGATTGCCTAGGTCAGCTTAAATTCACCTCAGAAATCAACTACCACTCTCCTTGTCTTCCCCAGGAGCTCTCCAAGTCTGTTGTCTGTTGTCCCCTTGTGACATGACTTTCATCAGCCACAGCCAGAGGTGGGTCACATCTCTCCTACACGTTGGCCCTCCAGAAAATCAAGATGCTCTCAGCATCTTCCCTAGGCCTTGAGGACTATAATAAGCAAATCAAGTAAGATGATGTTGTCCGTCACTAAATTACACTCTTTAAATGAAGAATCATAAACCCACAGGCCAATTTAGTCTGGTAGCTCTACTGGTCAAATCTCCGCTAGGAGCAAGTGTGATTGTGGCAATAGCTCATGTTGCTCAGATCCTTGTTCTTTTGAATAATCATTATCTAAAAACACAGGGATTCCACTATGATTTCTAATTTTTCTTGATATTTTATAAAAAAAAAAGCTTTGGAAGAGATGTTTGCAGGTAATCTTCCTAGGTTTCTGCAGGGGGATTGATGTTTTATCTGCATATGCTATATTATAGAGATATGTCAAAAAATGAAGAATAAAGGAGAACGATCTTCATATATCTTTTCTTTGAACATTTTGCTTGATCAGTCTTATGTTTTTTGAAAGGGACAGCTCCCTCTCTCTAAAGTAACTTTCCCAGTCTGTTCTAAGTAGGATTGCACTTGGTGCTAAAATCTGTCAGTGACTTAGAGAAGCAAGCGACAGGAGTAATTAGTGCCAGCAGGATGAAGCTTCCTAAGTGGGAAAAATCAAGTAAAAAGAGACCTGCATGGGAGCTCATTTCTTTCTTCAGAAGTGGAAATTGGTGAGGAAGGAAGACTGGGCTGCACTGCACGTTTGGCATTGAACTGCTCAGCCTACAAAGACCTCAAAATAAAAAGGGAAGGACTAGTTAAGCCTGAAATATTTAATAGGATTGACGGTATTATTTTGTTCAAAATTATTTCACCACCAAATGCATTTAACTTTCTTTTTTTTTGCTGAACCTGTGAGACAGAATTGTTGTCATTCCAGTAGAAAAAACAGTCAGTGTACTTATAATTTTTCCACATCACGAAGCACTACTGCACCAGTGTTTCCTTCTTGCCTCATAATCTTTGCAACTAAAAAGGGAAAATAATTTTTAAGCACTTGGCGGGTGTTGTTGGAATGGTCCCATATAAGTATGTATGTGGAGTGTGTGACTGAAGAATCCTATAGGTCTCCTGTCAGGCACCATTTATTTGATTTGCAGGAGTTAACATCTAATTTCTTCAAATTGCTCTGAAAATCTAGTTTCCTAACTTCCTTTTCTCTTAAGGAGAAATCTTAAAAGAGTGGACAATTACATCATAATTATGTACTCATAAAATTGCATAACTATATAAGCATATAATTATATGCGCATCTAATTTTAATATATTACAGACCTGGTAACATTGAGGAAGTCATTTCACTGTGGCTTTGCAGTGCCCATCTGCAATATAAGAGTCCTTTACAGGACATCATTTGGGGTAGAAGATCTTGGGGAAAGGAGACAGAAGGAGTGAAAAAGGAAGAGTGTCAGTGCACTGAGAGTCCGTGTAGCCCACCCTGTCTTGGTAGGATGATGGGGATGATGGGGATGATTTGTCCCTCCTTTGAATTAAAAACTTGAACTTTGGGATAAAGAAATTTCCAATAACTTAAGGTAACATTACCTTTTACCAGGATTGGAATATTGGGGGTTACAAGTTAAAAGAGGATTACCTCATCCTCATGCACCTAATTACTTTTTTTTAATTACTTTTTTCTAATTTATTCTCCTTTGACATACTTAAAACAGCATGATGTTTTTGTTTACTTTTGAACTCAAAGGTGATGTGGTTTTCTGAATTCCATCCTCCACTGATTCATGGGAAGCATGTCAGAGAAGTGTTTAACCGCACAGCAGAGTGAAATCTTTCAACAACGCATCTAATACAGACAGATCTTTGAATGTTTCAATTTGTCATTTTGCAAGAAGATTTCAGCTTTTTCTTATTTTCTTGCAATTACCTGTTAACAAGCTGTATCATGCAATATTTTACATAGATAAAGCCTTTATATATTAAAATTAGAGAGTTGTTACTCCTTTTTCCACCACTTAGTAGATATCAGTGCTCTTTCCCAGGCAAAACTAAATTTAGAAACAGAAGAGCCTGATTCTGTTCCATCGAAGGCATTGGGAGATTTTCAATTGCCTCTAGTGGGATTTGGATCAAAACTCAAAGAATAATTACAGCATTGGCATACTTTTATGAACAAACAAAATTTTATTTTTTAAAAAAAACCTGTTTAGTGGATAAAGCAAGTGTAGTATATTTGTTATATTTAAATATTAGCAATGCTTTTATTATTAGCTGCCATCTGAATGACCAACTAGAAATTTGAAAATGTGCTAAGTAACTATCTTCATTTCAAAATTCTGCTTTTTCTCAGAAAGCTCCATCAGTGTTTGGAGAGCACTAGAAACCCATATGAAGTGCATTGTACTGAGCAGTGCCACGAAAGTATCATGTCGTCAGGGATTTGCCACTTAATTGCACATAATTGCGCAGCAAATTCATTTATTTTCACTTGTCTGCAAGCATGTGAACATGTGTCACTTTTCCATAAACTTCATTAGTTTTCATTACACAGAGGTCTGATAAAACCTGCTGGTCATTCTTACCTCTGTATTGATCAGTAATGCTACATCATTTTGAAACACTAACGATTAAGGCTCTTGCTGTGAGAGCTCATGAGCTTATTGAGTTAGAATGTTTTCCATTAATTTTTTTTTTTTCAGTAATAACCTTGGTCCATTTGAGACACTGTTTAATAGTCCATAGCTCCTACTTTAATAGGAAACAATAATTGATTTCTACTTGTACTTGAATACTGTAGGCTATAAGTTTTAACACATTTATTATCCTGTTAATGGTACACCTTTGGAAATAGTGATGGAAGGAAAGTCTGGGCCTTCCTTGTTTGCATACACCACCTCGAACATTTACAGGGTGTTTACTCGAATCATGTAGAGTACAAAGGAACTAATCATTTTTCTAGGGGGAAAAACCCCCAAACACAACAAAACAAAACAAACCCAAGAATACAGTATAAGCAACCACAGCCCACTGTGACTTTGCTAACAACATGCACATCATTGAGCACTTTGTGACACATCCAGTCACAAATGTGTAAATAACACATACCTCCAAGAGTCAAAATTGCACAAAGGGGATTCAGGAGGTCGTGTGCAAGGAATAAAACCAGCAAATACAAAGGATGTTGACTGGCCAATAACATCAACTGTGGTGGTGTGGGTCTTGGATTTTTGATTTTGTTATATATTTCAGAATATTCTTTGTACAATGGTTTATTCCCTGCACCCGTCCCCTTGTTCAGTTCCCTATAGCTTACCACAGCACTTGCTGCTGTCAGTCTTTGGTTTGTCCAAACACCTGTTACATGCCAATCTTATGTTGGATAACCCCCTGGTCCTGTCCATCACTTCGGGGCCTCTCCCTGAGTCTGGAAGATTCCAGGGAGGGCGTCAAGTGATTGCGCAGGATCCAGGCTTCCCCCTCCTATTTCCCACTGAATGGTTGTTGTGTATGTTTAGTTTGTTTTGAGCTATACCCTGAGATTTTCTTATTGGTCTGTTATCAAACATATCCTTATGTTCCAAACCCCTCCTTAAAAGCTATTGTTCCCCTGGGGTCAGGGTGTCTCCTGAGGCAGACACTCTGAGGGGAGGACTCCCCCTCATGGGTCCCCAATAAACTCATTGTTGTCATACCTCTGGAGAGTCCCTCTGTTCTTCTTCCCGCCATCGACACATTTGCGCTCCTGGTCAGCTGAGAACCACCGTATTGCCGTGGTGCCGGGGCTGGCTGAGCACGGGAATACAGGCACCGCGACAATCAACCCCATTGCTTTTGCAGAGCAAGGCAGGAAGATCAGCTGTTATCACTTGTTTAAGCATGTAAGTGCTAAGCAAGAGCTAGGCCTTGGCTGTGTGTATTGATAATAATCATCCCTCAACTAAAATCCTTACTTTTGAAGTTGATTTATCAATATTTTCAGCATTTCTGTCCTACTGATTCCTTAAGTGATGTACAGGTCCACATGCATTCATGAACCACAGTAAGTCTGAGGTGAAAAAGGACCTTTTCAGGTGATGTAGCCCACCCCCTGTACTCAAGGAGCCCATCTAGAGCAGCTTGTTTAGGACAGGTTGTTGTTCCAGTTGTGTTCTTTTGCAACAAATTTACGTGCAAGCAAAATATGGGGAATTACACAGAAATTTCACTATTTTTTGCTTAGAACCTCTTGATTTTTTCTTGCATGCTTCTCTGCAGCAGAAATTCACTGTGATGTGTAAGAAGCTGATACTCCAGATGATTTAAGTGAGTGGAGAACTAAGCTCCTAATACATTGATTCTGTACCTTTCTGCTGACTGACTAATGACACATAAGCTTAAAAGTTCTCTTTCTTAGGGATCCAAGTGATAAGATTTGAATACAACAGAGGAACACGAGCTCCGCTCTTTCTTAATTGAAAGAAAGTTTACGGCAATGTAATATCATAGTTCTGCTTGCTCTGTGGCAGGCAGATAGAAGACATTTAAATCNTTAAAATAAGTAATTAAATCATTAAATAATTAAATAATGTTAAATAATATTTTTAATATTGTATGCGTAGCGTTAATTTGCAAAGTCATCCTTTCCCTGGGAGACAGCCACTTGTATGAGTTTCCTGGTCTAAATACCTGACAGAAGATACAGTTTCTAACACCATTATTTTATGAAACTCATTTGCTTTTTTATTTTATTGGTATTACTCTCAAGAGCAAGGGGAAAGGAGGGAAAAGAATATAGGGAAGGAGGAAGAAAAGAAAGAATGAACAAACATCCCTAACAATTTGCAATTTAGTAATTATCTATAATTGAACGTCTATGGTCGTATAAATTACTGATTGCATGTGAATCTGCAGGCCAGTGCTTGTTTTTAAATATGATTTGAGGAAGCACCAGGGCAGCAGGCAGAAGGAAAATGATTCACCTTCTCTGCTAGTTCTCAAAATCAATAGGCTGAGATCAGGATATGACAGTGCTCTGGTGAGGAGAGGGTGATGGAACGCACAGAAGATATTGTTTATTCTTATTTTTCCTTAGCTTTATATATGTTTCATATTTGGAAAGCAACAACTTTTAACGTGCTTTGATAGTCTGGTCACAATGCAAATAGAATGAATGGCACGGTGTCCCTGCCACTGAACATTTTAGAATAGAACAGGATGAAGTGGGAGAGGCAGAGACAGCTGATAGATTTGTAATAAAAACAGCAACAAGTGCCTGTAGAATTCTCAAGAGTTCAACTTTTCACCCTAACAATTCACATATATCTGAAGCAGATATTTTATTAAATTTCAGGTAAGCACACAGCATTAAAGGCATATAAGTAAATCTTTACAGAAATAATGACCATTTTTATGCAAGATTTTTGGAATTGGCATTCTGTTCAGCTTTTGATAAGATAGTGCTCAAATCCCCAGAAACTCCAGGAAAATTTAATATTTTAGTGGATTTGTCATTATATTCATTTTAAGATTGGGTTTTCTACTTTGTTTTTTGATATATTATAGCACTGAATTATTAAATAGATGAAAAATTGCGTGCTACACTAGGGTGGTAGACTTTATTGATTAAGCCTCTTTACTACTTGAAAAATTTTTGATAGCATCTTTGATCTTTTTTTGTATTAAATAGGGACAAAAAATTATTAACTGCATTTTATGTACAAGTCCTACTTTGGGACAAGGATGCAGCACAATGGGTTTTTTAAGATCTTTCATTTGTGATCTTTCATTTGAGATCTTTGATAATTCATTTCGTACCTCTTTTTCTTTCAGTCAAGTTTAGTTACATCATTTTTCTGTATGTCTATAAAATCAGATTTGTCATTTGATTTTTTTAATTGTGTTTTTCTCTTGAATTTAAATTGTACTCCTTAATGATGCTTGACATATTGGTGCTGACAATGGCAGTTTAAAGAACTTGCAGCACATCTCCAGTCACAAGGTGCTTTTGCTGACATCACCTTGGAACGTGGTAAAATTGCCAGATTTTTTTAAGAATCACTCATTTATGTAACTGAGGAAATAAATAGCTGTAATCCTGAGTATCTGCTGTTTGTTTCATAGTTGAATTTTAATTTTCTTCAGAAGTTTACAAGGGAGAAGTACATTATCTTTACACTGGGAGTTAATGGCTAATTAATAGGTTTTGTGTCACACATGATGATTGCAATCCCCAAACTCTAGAGAGTTTTGTTTCTTGTGAAAGAAAAAACAAAAAACCCAAAACATAACAAATATTTATGGAGGTTCACCATCAAAACACATAATTTTCTCTCCTTTTGACTATGATTTACCTTTATTTTTTATCTGAACTAGAAAGCTAAAGCCATCCAAGAAATAAGATGAGAGCTGGTTTGCCTTTATTTAATTTCAAATTTGATACCATTCAGTTGTTTATTTCAACTTATATTCAGTTGTTTATTTCAACTCTAAAGTGTAAAAAATGTCATCCTGGGATCTCGGATGATTAAAGTTAAAATTAAGCAACAACAGCCAGAAATGTTTGGAGAAAAAAGGATTATGAAACATAATGAATGGACTGTGTGTTGTCTGATGCAAAATCAACTTTATTAGACTTAATTTTCAGACTTGTATTTTAAGATGTTTTGAGATAAGGCACAAATTATGGTAATTAAAAAGGAAGGGGGAATAGGAAAAGTAAGTAATTAAAGATACTTTTAAAAATCATTCTATTTTCTTGCTGTTTCTCTCTGAAATAACATATAAATACTACATAGAATAAAGCTGGACTCTGCTAAGAACACTGTATTTAATAACGAAGGCATTATCCTGTCTCAGTCACCAAGAAAAAAATCTGAAACACTTAATTCCCTGGGCTCAGGGACCTCTCCTCTAGGGACAATATTGATCTGCTTCTGAATTATTGTATCAAGTGTCTTTCTTTCAGTCAAGAACAAACAAACATGTTGCTCTAATACAGAGTGGGTAGAATAATTTATTGGCTTTAACAGTTTTTATTTCTTGTCTGGCCTGAAAACTGTAGTGAAAAACCTCCAACATGGTAGTTGCGGACAGACAGGTTTGAAAGAGCCCTTTGTACACATTTCAGTCTTACTAAAGATAGGACAAAGTTCAGGTATGTTAGCAGTTTAGCTTTATAAAGCTTAGTTTGTTTATTCACTCCCAAAAAAACCTAAAAAAAAGCATAGGAAATTGAATTCTGTAGAGATGTTTTTTGCCAACCGTGATTACAATGTCTTTTCTCTGCTGTTGGAGGGAAAGAGGAAAATCTAGAAATAACATGTGCTGAAGTATGGGTAGACCTCACAGTATTTGCCATCTCTTGTTTTCAGCATCTTCCCTCAAAAGGGAAGAGGGAAGAGAGGGAGAATACAGAATAATTCCTGTGATTTTGTAGGTGACATTTCCTTTAACTTTTTTTCAGGCCAAGGCCCTGAGCAACCTGCTTAATAGAAGGGGCTGAACTGGATGATCTCCAAAAAATGGTTCTTCCATTCTCAAACATTCCATCATTTTGTTTCTAAGATAAGAATGGAAAAAGTTGCAAACTGGATGAGAGGAAGAAAGGAGACAGTTACACCTGGAACCAAAATGTGGTATTGACAAAAGGCAGCTATAAACCATTCCATCCTTTGAAAATACCATACGATTAAAACAGAAGGAAACTCAAACAGGCTAAAAAACAGTTGATTTTTATGCAGATTTAGCACTTAAGCCTCTGTACATTTTTCAGTTTGTTAGAACATATTTGCTAATAGCTAATAGTGTTCCAAGCAAAACTAATGCTTTTATAATACTTGCCTCTAAGTTTTCCTATTTACTTCGCACTCATTATTCTTTCTGTGAATAAATAGATTTACTACTCTAATTGTGTATTACATGTGGGAGCTGTAAATAATGTCCTCTATATGGAAACAGGAAATAGCTTTCCTGGAAGTTGTCCATGTTTGATTTGGTCTCTAGTTAGAGCCAACATTAATCCTTAAAGTACAGACTGAGTGCAGATTTGTCCAAGGGATATAGTGCGGATGGTTAGGCTGAGATAATAATCCCAATGGCTGTGTCACTGCTGAAATTCTGTGTGGGGCCAGTGTATTCTTAGAAGGTTCAACACACTCTGAGGGTGTCCAGCAACCTCCCAGAAATGGTCTAAAAAAAATTAGCAAGATGGAATGGTCAGGTGTGTTTTAAAAAAGCAAAAAGTGTTTACTTAAAGAGAAAATAGCAAACTATAAAAAACAAAACAACAAAAGCCATGCACAGTTCAGAGAGGGCCCTTGCACCTGCTAAGACACACTGAAAATACCCCAAGAATACGAAATCTCTCTTAAGTATTTAGTGATTTAGGAGGGATTTTTGGCAAGCTGACCAATAGAAAATAGCTGCATTTCTTGAGGAACAACTTGAGAGACCAACAGGTGTTTTTCTCCTGGCACTGAGCCAATTATGGTGAGGAGAGCATGGAAGTTTCTGGTTCATCTTCCGTATAAGTTCTCTTCAAACTCTTATTGTTCAAACTCTTTTCCTAATATGGAAACATCTGCTAGGGTGTTGGGGTGCACTGCAACATTTCACAGAAACACCAAATAAGGAAAGGCAACTGCAGCTGCTTTGCACTGACTTAATAACCTGACCAGCTTGTGAGGGTAGAGTTTCCACCAGCTTCTCCAACACTTCAATACCTGGGAAATAGATCATGTAATGACAAAAGGCTCTGATTCTTATTGTTACTTAGTTCTTTAGCAAATCAATCAATTAAGTCAATTGCTGTAAGGCCAAGTACCTGCAGGTGCTGGAGAACAAAAACTGGCCAAGAGCTGGCAATGTGTGTCTGTTTAATATATAAAGGAGACATGTAAAAAAGATTGTAGGGACAACCCCTAACCTACTCAAGGTTTGTAGGGACAGGACAAGTTTTGAACCAAAAAATGATGACTTTAGGTTGGATATAAGAAAGATACTCTTTATTATGAGGGTAGGGAGCCCCTGGTACAGGGTGCCCAGAGAAGCTGTGGCTGCCCCTGGATCCCAGGCAGTGTCCAAAGCCAGGTTGGATGGGGCTTGGAGCAACTTGGGATAGTGGAAGGTGCTTCTCTCCCGGGCAGGGAGATTAGAGCCAGATAACCTTTAAAGGTGCTTTCCAACCTGAAGTACTCTGTGATTTCTGTGATTCCTGTTACAAAGGAGCAGTGATAGAGTAAGGAAAAATAACTTCCACAAGATTTTGTTTTCATACTTATAGTGGCCAAAAATATGGCTTTAATTTTGTTCTGTTTCCAGATTATGGTCATTACTGGAGTATACAAGAAAAGGGACTGAAAGAAAGAGAAGAGATAAATAAAAATCATACTCTATCTGTTGTGCAGGAGATATTGACAAGTAGATTAACAGCCCAAATGACCAATCAGCCATAAATAGTTCTCATGGAATCACAGAATATGCTGAGTTGGAAGGGAACCACAAGGATCATGCTGTTCAACTCCTGGCCCTGTACAGGACATCCCACCAATCCCATCTGAGCCATTTCAAGATGTGTTGGGACACTGATCTAATCCAGTCTCTGACAGCCACTAAACCATACTGTGAAGTGCCACCTCTCCTCATTTTTCATCGCCATCCCTTGCTCTCCAGGGATGGTGGCTCCACCACTGCACTGGGAAGACTGTGCTAGTGCTTGACCACTCCTTCAGTGAAGAAATTTTTCCTGATATCCAACCTGAACGTCCCCTGTTGTGGGTTCCCCATAGGGTCATTTTCCCTTAGAATCACAGAATGTGCTGAGTTGGACAGGACCCACAGGGATCACCCAATTCAACTCCCCGCTCCAGACAAGACACCCCAACAATCCCACCCTGTGCACCCCTGGGAGCATTGTCCAAACACTCCTGGAGCTCTGGCAGCCTTGGGGCCGTGCCCATTCCCTGGGGAGCCTGGGCAGTGCCCAGCACCCTCTGGGGGAAGAACCTTTCCCTGATCTCCAGCCTGACCCTGCCCTGACACAGCTCCAGGCATTCCATTGAGTCCTGTCCCTGTCACAGAGAGCAGAGAGCAGAGCTGTCCCTGTGCTGCCCCTTGGGAGGATGTTGAAGAGCTCAGTGAGGTTAAAGTGCCCTCAATTGCTTCTCAAATGGCTCCTCCAGACCCTTCTCCCTAAACTAAACCATCCCTAATAGTTCAGTGTCTGTTTGATATTGTGATATCCCAAGCTGCCCCCAGCACTGGAGGTGAGGCCGCCCCAGGGCAGAGCTGAGCAGGACAATCCCTGCCAGGCCTGACCAGCCATGCTGGGCCTGGTGGCTCCAGGACAGGGATGTCCCTCCTGGCTGCCAGGGCACTGCTGGCTCAGATCCAGCTGGCCATGCACCAGCACCCCAGGGCTCTCCCCACAGCTGCTCTCCAGCGTTCCCAGGCCATACACACAGAGCCTGAGCCAGTGGGGCCCTGTCCCAGGGGCAGAATCCGGCCCTTTTCCTTGTTAAACTCCTCACAACTGGTGTTCGCCCATCTCTCTTAATTTGTCAAGGTCTCTGGACGGCCTCTCTGCCTTCAACGATATTCTCTCAAAATATAAGTGTAGGAACTTCCACTGCTTAATTAATTCAAGAAAGAACAAGTGAAATGAAAATGAAACAAGCACCTAGTGTAGGTACCTCTTACTTCATTTATGTGCTGACACACACAGGGTATCCTGACTTCCCTTACATGAGACATCCAAATATTGCAGGTACTTTGGAAAATTTCATCTGCTTCTTGGATCATGAAGAATTCTTCAAAATGTATTGGCCAGAACTTTCTCAGTCTGAGATGTACTTGAAGTATATTTATGTTTTTAAAATCACAGATGTGCTACAAAGGTCAACATTTTCTATCTAAATTGAATTTAAGAAATAGCTTTCAACATATACAATTCCCACAATATAATAGTGAAGAGAAATATTCCTAAGCAAGTTCAATATCTTTGTTGTCATTTCCTTTGAGAAAAGTCCTGAGACAAAAACATGCAGTGATCATGAGACTGATGCAACCTCAAAAATACTTCAGGAAGCCACAGCAGAGATGTTAATCTTGTTCTAAACAGAAATAATTTACTGCATCCCCAAATGTGTCTCAGCAACATATGTTTATAAAATAATAGATAGAAACATCAAAAAAACCAAAACCTGTAATACAATTAGACTAGAAGAATTGTGAAATTGTGAGGCAAATCAGATTAATTTTCTCAAGATGATCACTGTGTCTGCTAGATATGAGATCAGTGTCATAGGCAATTTTGTGATAATTTATATTATGGACGTACACTTTTGAATATATTCAGCTTTTGTTTATTGTTGTGTTTTGTGTAGAAGCCACTAAAAATGGGAACTGGATGTTGTTGGATTAAATTTTGAAGTCTGTTAGGAAAGAACAGGCTCAGACCAAAAGTCTCTAGTGTGTTCCAAAACTGAGATAGTGCTTTTAATCTGAAGATAGACTAATATATAGTTAATCTTTGATTACCATTCAGTTTGCTGGTGGCCCCATTAGAGTTACAAGAATGTTCATACTTGTCAGTTCAGATGTGCCAGTACAATTTATATTACTGGAGCCTTTGTAGCTGACTTTGATTTCAGAAATAAAACCAAAACTAGCAAAGGTTTCAACACCTGCATGAAGGTCCCAATGTAGATGTTGGTTTTAATAGCTGAGACCCTCATGCACTTGAAAGATATATTGTATTATCTCTTCTACTTCTAAATTTTTAGATAAATTATTATTTCCTTCAGCTATATTAGAGATTATGGAAGTTGACAGATATTTGAATAGGGATTTATTTTTAAATGTCATTTTTATTGTATCTTTAAAGAACTACAAATCACAAGGCATTCAGTAATTCTATTAAAAACTTTATGATGTCTCTCTATTCCACTGCTTGAAATATAAATTTTCCTTTAAGCAATCCGTAGCTGCTTTTTAATAAGAATATATCAACCTATGGTGCAATATGTCAGTGCTTTCAGACCTGTTTGGGTGACTTTACTTTATATAGATCAGCCTGAGGGGTTTTATAAGGAAATTTTAAAATTTGAACTTGTTCATCTAATAATATATCTGAGACAGAAAGTTTAGATCCAGATTTGACTTTTTGCAAATTCATCTGGTGTTCTGTTTCAGGATTATAAACAGAAATATTCATGTTAAAAATGTTGAAAAAGGAAAACTTCTAATTCTATGTATGTGTCCATGCAAGAAGGAATAAATGGTCAAATAGTCAAAACTTCTCCATTACTGTTAATTTTGTCCTCTCCCTCCCTGTGCAAGAGCTCCATGAGCCCTTTACTCAGCCATTAAGTACAAAATTTAAGTATTTGTGGCTGAAAATATCTAAAATGCAACCATAGCCCTCTGGAATGTCCCTTGATGCTCCTTTCTCTGACAGAGGGTGTTTTCCTTTTGGGGTGTGATCACAAAAGTATTAGCGCTACCATTCTAATGTTGGGTTGTTTGGTTTTTTTTTATTGTACATAAAAGTGATTTTCTAAAAACCACATGGCCCAGCTAAAGGCATATGAGTGTAATACATTGAGTAGGTGGCTTTTTTTCTGGTTTTCTTGGGCTGAATTTATAAATTGTTACTTCTTCCACACAGAACTAAGGTCTAAATATTTTTTCTAGACCAGTACATGGCAGTGCTGCTCATCATTGGCATCTTTTATTGATAGTGTATAGATGGGATTTTAACAAACCTTGTATTTATATGAACTGTAGAATTCTTATTCTACCCTCATCTCCAACTTTCATGTCCCATGTTGCCACCTTGGAGAATACAGTATCTAACCACATGAAAATACACCTGCAAGAGCTAAAATTGCTAATTCTTTTCTATTGCAACTGATATACTGAAGGCTTAATGGTACATTTTTAAAGTTATTAATTTGGAATTGCTTTGTCTGTCCACCTTCCATTGAAGATGCTTTTTTCTTTATCCGAAACAGTGAAGAAAAGTAAATCAGGCAGTATATTAAATGGCTGGAGACTGAATATCATCTACTATGCAGTACTGAAGAATTATAGCCAGAATTTGGCGTAAGGATTACCTCTAATTCCCGTATACAATATTTTGTTAACATATATATACTACTCTCAGCATAATTCATTTTGAATTAGAAAAGTGAAGGAAACTTATCCAAACCTAAATGGGAAGAGTAGCAAGTCAGAAGGGAATCATCTGGATTGCTGACAAACTGGGACAAGTAATGACTGTGGCATGGTCACTAATGCAGGCTGAAATAAGGTGCTTGTCCTCTCTTTATGGGAGAGGGACAATTAATGATAAGATCTGGAGCCAGGACAGTCTGTGCATCTGTTCAGTGGTTCGAATGCAGAAAAAACTGATTACAGAACTATATATTCTTAAGAGGAGAAAAGGCCCTGAGGCAACTCAGTGAATCCTCAAAATAAGCCTGGCAACAGATGACACTGCACCTCCAAATTTAAACCAGAGGGTCCACTTCTGGTGGAGAATGGTTTTGGTGGGTTTCTAGTCCAGTTCAGCATGTCATGTCCTCATTGAAATGCTTTAGAAAAGCACCCAAGAGCTAAAACAGATTCTGTCTCATACCTGCACGTTTTTCAGTGGTGTTCTGCTCATCTGTGCCCAGGGTCTGCTGTTGACCACAGGTTGCTTCTTTTGCTACCCGAAATTAAACCTGAATTAGTAACAACAGGAAGAGAAAAGAGAACACTAAGGATAATTGGGTGATGTGACCTGAGCTATATCCAAGACCACAGGAAAGAGTGGAGATTTGGGGTTGCTCTTCCCAAAGCAAATCTCTAGAGATTCAAGTGGAGCCAGATATTCACCTCAGGGTATAGACTACTTGTGCTGGCTAGAGTCAGAACTCACAGATTATCTTGTTGCAATAAAGCCTAAACTTTCTATTAGACCAGGTTACTCCAAGCCCCATCCAAACCTGGCCTCGAGCACTTCTGGAGAAGAGGCAGCCACAGTTACTTGGTTCTCAGTCCAAATTTCTGCATGGCCCTGGCTATTAAAAAAAAAAAAAAAAGCCATAAGCAAATGTACAACACCATCAATAAACCACTATTTTCCTAATCACAAAACTTAATTTCAGCTGCTTTTGATTGCTATCATTATAAATTATTCAGAGCTTGAAAGCATCAATTAATAGTGAAGAACTAGAAATTTAAAAATGCTTATTTTTAAACTTTGGATTTTTGCAAGCTCTTGTCTTCTCATGAACTTTGGAGTTTGGCTTTCCAAAAAGGAAGTTGAAAAATATCTGGAACACTAGGACTTTCCAAGTATTCTCAGTCATATTTAGACATGCTGTAAATTAAAATTCACTCATGGCTTGCTGGAATTAGACAATGTTGTAGCTAATTTAGGCATGTAGTCTCATATTTCTTGTGATTTATAAAGAGATAGTCTGTTTGCACTGCATATCTAATGCCTTGAGCTTTTTCTAGTACTTTCTTTTGTTTCTGGTACTTGATTAGCATTATCAATTTGAAGGATTAAACTCATCAAAGATGTATTCCTCCATTTTTGTGTTATGCTTATACTTGGCCTTATCTACCTTTTCTGTGCTGCAGAGAGCATCTCTACAGCTCAAAACTTGACATATTTAAACTACCTTTCCCTTTGAAATACAACAACATTTGTACATTTAATGAAATGTTTTGAGAGGTCCCAGACTTTTGCATTTCAGTGACATGGAGACATAAGTACAGAAAATGTGCAGAAGGTTGGGAGGAGGCAAAGCACTATTTCCAGCCAAAATGCTGAAAAATTATTAGCTGCCAAACAGAAAGAGATTTTTAAAGTGTTATTTTAAAACTTATATCTTACTTTTCACTGTCCCTGTGAGTGTAAATTTATGGTGGTACTCCTAGGCTCACCTTGACAGACCCTGCCTTTATTCTCAATACATGTTTGCCAACATATTCTTTATCCCTTTTGTAGTCTGCAACCCACATCCATAGGACTGTGGTGAACTGTTTCTCATCCTTCTATCCAGATCCTGGGCTTGTTCTCTTTCTGGTCTTGCATCTGGCAAGAAAATGGAGGACAATATCCATCTCTAGGTGGTGCAGAATCTACATGTTGGTCATGCAAGGCAGGAACTGTTTCTTTACTATGGATGGAACTGGTTTTTTGTGGACTGTTGAAGATGTTGCTGCTTCTATCTTCAGCCACCAGTCACATATGAAATGGACAAGTGGGCCACTGACTGTAGGCAGAGATTTCTGTTTCAAAGAGGGCTGCAGCTGAATGGGAACGTGCAAGACAGGTTTGTGTTAACCAACACCATGGCACTCACTGGCCAAGGAATTGGCAGGATGAACAAAGCAATCAAAACAAGATAACATCATTACGGATAGATCAGCACTCCTAATGTCTTACCCAATAGCTCTACAACCTGTAGGGAGGCTTCTTTCTCCTCTTAATTCTTCCTCACTTTCCATCTCATGGCCACTGCAGCCAATAATACCTTTGATCTTCGCAAGAAAGTCCTCATTTTTGGTGTGTATGAGGTGCCACAAAGTATATCTCCTTGTTGTCTACTCTACCATTTGGGTGAGGAAATTGTCTTTGATGGTCCCCAGGAATCTTCTGGATTGTTTATGCCCTGCTGTGCTGCCTCTCCAGTGGATATCAGAGTGGCTGAAAAACCTCCTGATGACCAGAGCTGCTCCCATCTGTCTATAGAAGTCCTCATCCACTTGTACTTTCTAGTCAGGCAGCCTGGAGCAGACCTTTACCTGCCTCCTCTAATCCTAACCTATAAACTCTCCCTTGTCTCCTCATGCATCCTCTGGCACAGCTTCATGCACCATAGGTGTTTTTTTTATTTCATCCCATTGTATTTTAACACAAATCATCTCTGTACAGTCATTGAGACACACACCTTTGATTTAATCTCACTCTTCTGTCTCCTTTTTAGTACCTTTTTTCTATTAGTGGGTCACTCCAGCTCAGGATATTCTGTGATTCTATGGTTCCTTTTTCTATGTTACTGAATTGTTACACTTGTAAAAGCATGTTTCACGAAGATTCAGTTTCCTGCACTTGAATTGAGGGAAAATCTATTGAATGCCCCTAAATTTGTGTGCTTGCTATTGATCTAAGATATCACAGCTTCACAACAAACAGTTGGAAAATACCCACATTAATCTCTTCTGGGGTAAAGAAACCCATCAGCTTCCCAACACAACGAAGCAGTGACAGATTTAGGTTGTTTGGCTCATCTCTGTTTACCATACAGTTTAAGATATTGAACTATGTAATTAATGATTTGCTAAAATATAATCTCCTTGGATTACCTTTCATTGTCAGTGCAGCAGAAAACATGATCATTCCTCTTAAGGGCTTACTAAGAGAATTATCTATACTTTAAAGAGAGTTAAATTCATAGCTTCCTGAAAAGAATTTTATTTTCCCAATTACCTTTTATCTTTCTGCAGTTTTCCATTAGAAGGTAAGATAACATCATCTATCTCTGTTAGGCACCACAGTCCAGAAAAATATTGCTGAACCTTGGATGTCATTAGGATTAAATATTCTTTCTCTTCTTGTTTCGGGAAAACTGATACTTACTTTTGAAAAGATAGATACAAGCTGGGTGTCACTTCAATTAATTAGATCCTGACCTCTTCTCTTCCCTGTCTTATAAAGAAATCTGAATTAACATTTCAAACAGGGATTACCAAAATTAATCCAATGCACATTCTCAGAGTATGAAAGCTGGCATGATGGCTAACAACAATGCAGAAATCAAATGATAAAACAAGTTTTCCCTCCTAGTTTTAGTGTAAACTATACCCAGCTAGGGATTTGGGTTTTTTAAAGATGGGATAAAAGTGATTTGTCCTGTTTTCTTTTTTCTTTGCACAAGCCTATGTGCACTAGATAGTGTAGCTGAAAGCACCAACCCAGAGGCATCTTAACAAACCATTTGGCTCAATAAACAGGTTTCAAAGGATTCTTTCAGGATGTAGAATTCCATAGCAACAAGTTCCCATTGCTTTCAGTGGGTTCTGGCTGCATGACAAGCTGAGTTTTATGTCTGTATATATGCTGCATGACTATGTAGATTACACAATGTACATATATATATATCTGTGTGTGCGTGTGTGCAAAGAATTGGCAGAAAAACTTAAAAAACATGTCTACTCTCTTCCTCACCATGATGCAATGATAGCTTTGAAGCTCCAAAACGTCAGAAGATGTCGTTGTAACAACTGACAGAATTTTACATCCCTGTAACACCATGCCACAGTAGTTCAGTCAGTCAGAACAGGGTGCTAACACCAAGGTTGGGAGTCAATCCCCACGTGGACCATTCGCTTAAGAGCGGGACTCAAAGATCCTTGTGGGTCCCTCCCAGCTCAGAATATTCTGTGATTCTGTGATTCTTCAGAGGTCTCAAATTCTTATCTCTGTCCAAAAGAGAAGTCCCTTTCCCTCAGCTAATGCCAGTAAATTGTGTCCTGTGTATCAATGGAGTGCAGTTATTTAACAGAACAACTGGTGATCCCTCGAGAGCCAGGGAAGCAGTCTTCCTTAAGTTATGTGTGCCAGGATTTTATCATGGCTGATTTCCAGTAGCTTTAGTACCAGACTTTTGTTACTTCCCTTGGGAAATGCTTCAGCAGTTAAAATCTGTCTATTAGGAAAACTTTCTTTGATAACTTCAGTCTGAATGCACTAAACTCAGGGAGAGAAAGAGAAGTGTCTAAGCCATGAAGGCTTCAGTTCAGGATATGAAGGTTATAGGTCAGCATATCTTCCCAGCCTTTTTAAAAAGTTTCCCTAAAGTTGTGGTGCAGGTTTTGTGCTTTTCTGAATGTAGGTGGCCTTGAAAGCATGAGCCTGAACAGAGATTTCTTTTTTGGCTGGGGAAAGGAAATCTATATTCTTTTAAAAACAGACCTTTGTGTGATGAATAATATTTTTTTTTCTGGTGTATAAAAATACATCCACACATTTTTGCTTATGTTCTCAATGAAGGTTTGTTTGTATAATATACAAAATTAGGAATGGAATGAACTGAGAGCTTAGAGGTGCCCTACACAAACTGTACATCAACTGGTGCTAATTAACTAATTCTGCTCTCTCAGGTCATCTGGTTCAAGCTCTGTCTAGCATATTTCTCAGTATTTCCAAATGTGATATGCTTTCACATAACTATTGACATTCTTAGCAAGCAAGTCAAAGCAGTTCTCCAGTTGCACTCAATTTTGCATTTTTCAAGGCAGCAATTAAACTTATTAAAAAGGAAAAGATACAGTTAATGTGAAATTTACAGCAAGCAGTTATTTATTTGTTTTCCAAACCCAAGCTGTCTCTGTTAATCTTGCAGAAAGTAAACAGCTTGAGATATATATATATTTATCATATTTTGCTACTATATTTGGTAGAAATATATATATAAAAATTTTAAATGCATGTATATAAAAGGATTCTTTAAGCTTCCTTCTCAAATTGCCTCCAGTTCATTTTTTTCCCACTGCAAAAGTACACAACTTATAGATTGTGTACTTTTAAAGCATCAAGAAGTCAGATGCAGAATTTCTAAGTGAAATAAAACTGAAATTCTTCTAAGACTCATCACCAAACAACATTAACTCATTATTTAGTTATTAACTTACTTCTTTAAAAGTATATCTGTGATAGCAAAGCACATTAATGCTTTTGTATCTCTGGTACTAACTACTGTAACATTTATGCCAAATCCTAGTAATACATGGAGTTTATCCTGGCTAGAAAAGCCACTGAGTTAAATAGCAGCAGCATATGACTAAATATTTTGCTAGCCCAGAGATGTTGTATAATTAAATATCTCTGGTCCAGCATGCAAGTTTTGTTGCATTTTGTGAAATTCCTCCATGTTAAATCAGTGCTGACTCATTTTCCAATGTATGAATGAGCTAGCAGACACAGGAAGCTTAGTCAACTTTAATCAATTTTTAAAAACCATTTAGCATCTCTGGTAAAGCATATTGCATAGAGGAGTAATGGCAAGCAAAATGCAAACAGGGAGGGAGCAATTAGAGGTTGTCTTGGCTACAGAATTTTTGAAATTGCCATCTAATGTGTTTTAAAATAGTTGGAGAGGGTTCCATTAAAGCCATGCCTTGACTTTCTGTGGCTCAGAGGGGTGTCTCTTGCTGTTCTGTCCTCAAAATGTGTTATGAAAATGTAAATTGTCAGAAAGGGCAGGACAAACAGGCATTGAAAGAGATTCTCTTTCCATCTCTAGTCATTTTCAACAAATTCCCTGCTTATTTCCAAAGATAAATTTCTGGGAATTGCATGCATGATTACTTTTGCCCTTAAATTCTTCCACTGCTGCTCTGTTACCATTTCTGTGCATCCTGCAAGCAGCAGCTTTGGGTTTTTTCAGTGGCACAGTGCTTGAAAATAGGACAGGCAAATAGCAGAACAGATTGCACAGAGTCTGTGCTGTCTCCATCCTTGGAGGTTTTTGAGTCCTGACTGGACAAAACCTTGAGCAACCTCATCTGAACTGCAGCAGAGACTTTCTGTGGCTGCTTCCAGCCTCAGTGATTGTGTGATTATCTGAAAACAGGAGAGAGAGGTGATGGAGAGAAGGGTGGTCGAATGCTCTGTCAGGAGCAGAGGTGTTTTGGGTGGTTTGTGTCATGATGTGTCTCATCTGGCATGTTTTTCCCTGATATGTAAGAGTGATATACCAGAATGACTGAAATTAAATCATAGAAGATGTAGGAAGGTTAAAAACAGGTGGCAGGGAATGATTCCCTGATGGAATGAATACAAAAATATCATTAAAATGCTTCTGCTTGAGACATGATGTTTTGGAAACATTTATAATGAATCAATCCAAAGATCTGGGACTGGAAGCCTGTAAATCATGCACTGCAACAGAAGCCCAAAGGGAGATTTGGAGATACTTGTCAGAGCTTGGCAGTGAGTAGAGGTAGAGGATGAGTAGTTGATGTTGCAGTTGAACAACACTAACTTTGAGACAAGGAAGGTGCCTCAAGAGTGCAGGCTACTGCTCCCAGCCCACAGATTGAGGTCAACAGACCAACAACAGGTTAATAAACCTCATCAGGAAAGATAAAAATTTAGGAGAAATATACAGGAACTACGTTTTTCCCCCCTGCACATTTCCTTAGCTCATTTTGTGCCTTTTTGGATGAGAGAATAAAAACAATCCAGTTTGTAGAAAATATCTGTTAATCATTTAAGCAGCTCACCGTCTACCAACACTGAAAAAATAATCCATGTAGTATTAAGCTCACATTGTGATATTTGGAGACAGAGGTAGCTTGTACTCAGGAAAGTCTAAGACTGATTGTAAGTCTGTATCTGCTCTTGATGAAGGTGAGACCAACTAACCAAGTAGTTCATTGAAACAATGGAGAGTTTTATCTTGTAGTAGTGTAAGTTATTAGCATTCCAGCTAGACTGATTTGACTGAGGCACTCTTTTAGAGCTGTGGTTGTAGCTCTTTTAGTATTGTGTCTTACTGAACAACAAAATATACTCACAAGTCCCAGGGAAGGTGAGACAAACCTTACAGGGAGCTGAGGAGAGAGATTTAACATCAGATGATTGACATGACCTTCAAATGCCTCAGCTGTAATGTGCTGACTCCCCTTGGGTGATGCTTTCCTTGGAATTGAAAAACACCCTTGTACAGACCCACCAGGATGAAAAACAACCTACCATTTGTGGAAGCACTTCTGAATTCCAGGTGCAGGATGCTTTTAGAGGGGAAGAGGGCAAAACCAAAGAGGAATAAGGTTTAATGTGAGAAATATTGCTTTTTCTGTTCTGGATTTGTGAAATTGTCTTTAATTTGAAATAGTTTTGTAGTTGTCCTGCAGATGAGGTCTTGTCAGTAGGAAATCTTACTGGTACTTTATTTTCCTTTTCAAAGTGTGCTGGAATTCAAAGAATGAATAACACTTTCTATTACCCATCATCTTGGGAATGGGTTGCCTGGGACTGCAAGGACTGTGTCAAGGGCTCATGAGAACAATTGGGAAAGAGAATTCTAACTTTCAGCACAGTGGATTTGGACCATTTCTGCTCAAAATTTCTGGACCATTTCTGGATTTCTCCAGAAAGGCACTGGAGAAGAGACCAGAAGATGCAGTTCTCCTGCTGCTGAGGAAGATGGCACTTCTTGATGTTCTCTTGAACATTCTCATGCTGCATGGGGTAGCAGATAGAGCCCTGTTCCCACAGTGGCATCCACATTGTTTGTTTGCCCCTTGATTCCTACCCAGAGGCTCTCAATGTGCTCCAGACATTCCAACCTTTCCATTTCCATTTTCTTTCCAACCTTCCACTGCCTCTTCACCTCTACCTGTCTCTCCTGGAGAACATGGAGCCTTCCATCAGATTCCAAAACCTCCATGGTTTTAGATCCGAAAATTATTAGGACAGTGTTGCATTTTCAGACGTCTATGAAGAGCTGCTGGAACACTGAAACCCTGGTCTGGCCTAAACAAATAAACATAAAATGGTGATTTATTTTAATGTGATGTAAAAAATAATTCATATGATTTATTTTCATTGACTGGATGATTTTTTCTGTGATGGAATTTGAGTCTTAAATTCTGTAGTACAATCTACTTCTTAAACTAATTTACACAAAAAGCAGAAAAACTTTATTATTAGTAAAGCCCAACTATTTTTACATAATATGAAAAACATGTTTTAAGTCACTTCTAGTAGTTTTCTTCTCATTTTTAGAGTGGAAAAGACAAAGTTTTAATTAAATAAGAAATTTGGCAGGCAATACTTTAGTCATTAATCTGGTCTGGTGCCTTCTGCTATTTATATAAAAAATGGATTTGTACAATTTTGAAATTAATTCCTAATAAATGACCAATACTTATGTAGGTTTAATAGACTCAAGCCTCTAGTGCATGGAAAGTGGTCAAAGGCTTTTGAATTAATTGTATTCTTCACTGCATTACAATAAGGTCCAGTATGGTAACAGATGAGCATCCTAACCCTGGGATTTTTATGGTTATTCATCCAGACTTTTTCCATAGCTCGCTATAAATCACATTAATTCTGTCACAGAACACTGCAATGTGGGGAACTATATACCTCATAATCTCATATGCTCAGTGTCCTTAAGATAATGCTTTATGAAAACCAGATGAAGCCAATGAAGTTTAACAGTTAACCAGCAAGACTCTGAAGGAGGAAAAATACCTTCCAAGAATTTTTTGGGATGTTTATGAATACAAAGTCACAGCCATACTGCAGCCCACCTGCTGGGTTTTGCAAGCACCACTTCAGAGCATGGATCTCAGCATGAACTAATTTGCAATTTTTTTTTTCTATTTTAATACATAACAGTGCTTATAGCAGTTTAACAGACCAATGGAGGAGAATGTGCATATTAGTCTTCTCAACTCTATGCTCGACACATAAACTGCTTCTGTTACCTAAAATAACTCTGATTAATCCTGTTCAGCATTTCCTTACAACACAGCATCTGATACTATAATTTTATCCTAAGTAGTCCGAGCTTTACAGAATAGGTTTCTTGTTATGTGATGGTGGTAGAGGCTCTCCTCAAAATCAGCTCAAAATATTGGTGTAGCCACAATTATTCTCATAAAAACTCAAGAAACAAGGAATGAGGTACCTGCATTTCTGATAGATATAAATCTAATTTTAAATTGCTCTTCTCTACATCAAGGTTCACAACCAGTTCTATTCTTCTGCTCTGTGCAGGAGTATAGAAATAATAGAATAAAGAGACAATAGAGTTGGGGGAGTAGTTGGACTTGATGGTCTTAAAGGTCTTTTTCAACCTAAAAAGTTCTAGTGTTTATTGACGACATCCTCTCTAAGTAAGTATTTCTGGGTATCTTAGGAAGACAGATCCTTGCCTATGCATTCAACACAGCAGAGCCATGATCTTTTTCCAGTAGTTAAGGAAGCAGATATTTTCAATACAGGAAATGCACAGGGATCACACAGTGGGATATGTTAGACTGTCTCTCTATCTATGGCTCCTTTCAGAATGGCAAGGCCTTTCTAGAAAATTGAAGTGACAAAAGTTTTCCTTTGTGTTAAAGAAAATTGAATAAAAACTGGGTGATGGATGAAGGATGTTGTGTATAAACCACACTGGACTTTTCATTCAGCAACTGAGCTCTAATACATGAGGTAAATACAGATGATAGCATTGCCAGACATGGCTCTGCTGACTGCCATAGGTGTTTACATTTTTATCCTTATTAAACTCTTGCAGGGAAAAAATATATGTTCATCACCTATGGAGATGTTTTAAATACAGGTAACTATTTTTTTTTTTCTGAGTGTTGAAAATCTGTTTCTGCTGCTTCACCTTTTTTTTTTCCCCAAAGGAAAAAATCACATGTTAGAAGAAACATTGAATGAGTAATTCACTTCAGCTAAAGTCTGAAGGTTTGACTTGATGGAGCATCTCAAAAAAATGAAAACCCAAAGGACAAACTCCTTCAAACCCTCTAGTTAATGTTTGCCCCCAGGTCTAATTGATCATTAACCTTTCAAATTACTTTACATTATGATTTTCAACTGCCTGGGAAAGGAAATTCTTCAGGGAACTACATATCCATTATGCTGTAAATGCCTTTAAGAAAGAACCTCTGGTACGTTTGTTCTAGCCTGGGGTTTTCTGGAGATTCCCTCCAGCTTTTGGCCACAGAGTTGGGCATTTGTTAAGGGCAGGTGGAAAGGAATGACAACAGGAAGAAAATCTGGTTTGTTTACATATTTTTTTTATTCTTACGTGTAGTAAGAAATGATACATTTTTGTAGACTGTATATTTAGTTTTGTTTTGTGATTTATGTGTGTTCTGTCAAGTAGGGTGATGGGGTCAGGTGAAAGAGCAACTGAGCATGCAAAATTGCAGCAAGTGTGATGGAGTGGTGGAGTCACCATCCCTGAAAGTGCTTAAGAAGTGACTGAATGTGGTATTTAGTGCTATGGTTTAGTTAGCAAGGTGGTGTTCAGTCACAGGTTGGACTCAATGATCTTGGGGGTCTTTTCCAACCTTAATGATTCTGGGATTCTATGAGAAGAAATGGTGTCACATTGCCATCAAGTGTCATCCAGGCCTTAGGGGCAATGGAAAGGAGTTCCCAAGGCTCAGCAAGGAATAGGAATCCTTCAGCAGCACCCAGAAGATTGCTGAGTGATGGAAATTAAATCTGGAAGCAAGAACCCACCTGGGGTTCAACCTGGAGGCCATAAGAGAGAGTTCTCTGTTGAGAAGAAGGTTTTTGAGTAACACTATGTTCTGATTTTCTTAGAATATATACAATGCAACCCAGTAAAATTTCCCATGTCTGTAAACCTTACAGAAGTCACTTCCCCTCATTTCCACCTGACTGGGCATGCAGGAATGATCACAACTGGAGGCTTCAGAAGGGTTGCTCAGGGAGACTTCATAGTGCCTTGTCTCTTGAATAAGAGAAGGAGCCAGGGCTACAGTGAGGCCTCTGACAGTGAGGATAAAGGACAGGCAGCTCCTCCTCCCTTGTTTTCTGCTGGGTTCTTCTGAAAAAAACCCTTTTTCATGAGAACAGTATTAACAAATACTTTCTCATACCAACTGTGTCATAATCTCAGTCAATATTAAGACTTTCCTATTGTTGCAGGCAAAAGCTGCTTAGTTCACGTAGTTTGCTCTAAATCAGAATTAAAGTGGTTTATTGATTTAGGAGTGACATATCATTAACCAGCAGCAAGGAACTCTGCAACTGTGATCACTCTTAGCAATACAACAGGCAAACAAAAAGTCTAGACACACAATGTCAATGAACACCTAGAGGTCCCAATACCCTTCTGTAAGTAGTACCTGAAATATTCAGTTTCCCCTCCCACCTACACATATTTTGAGATCATTTTTGAAACAAGACCCTCTTCAGACATCTCTGTATTTTCAATTCAGACACTGCTGACCCTGGCACTCTTATCTGACATGTTGTTATCCAGCCCTTTCGCCAAGGTTGTCCCATGGGATTGACCACCTCATAGGTATTGTTAATGAGTTAATTAACCTGAAATGGGTTAATTCATCTTCATCCTTTTTTTTTCCCCTTGCAGGCTCTTTTCCTTCAATAACAATGCTCTATTTATTTTTGCAAATTTTTGTTGATATTCTCCAAATTCTGTGTGTCTTTTCCTGCCAGTCTGTCCCTTCTCATATTTCTAATATATTTTCCCAGATAATTCTCAGAGCAACAGCAGCAGAACCGTCAAGGAGTTGGCCTTCAATGAGATACTGTTCAAAACAAAGGAAAACATTTTATTGTTTATTGTTGTGTAGGTTTCTTTGTCCATCCCACATATCATGTGAGGGATGGAAGATTGAGAGGAAGAGAAGGAGGGTCAGTCTCCTAGGTGCTGAGTTTTCACTCAGGGCAATGGAGAAATAGAGTGTTCCTGTAGATTTATTGGCAGATCAGCAGAGGCAGTTCAGTGAAGTATTGAGTGTTAAAGACAAATTCTATTGATCTATAATTAGTACTAGACTCACACATGCAGCCTACTAGGTTGTTGGACACATCTCTAATGTATATATATTAAAAAAAAAGCTGTTGTTGCTGTCCAAAGTCCCAAGTCTTCAGCAATTAACAGCATGTTGTGCTCAAAATTTGGTAAGTCTCGTCTCTACAGCTCAAAGCTGAGATTTCAAAGCATTGAATATCTTCTGGAATACTTGTGGATGTTTTGGTTTTTTTTCACTCCTGATGCTAAGAAAGAGATTTATCAGGCCTCAATACTCATTTTCTCCTCAAGAATACAAAAATCCTTTTTAAATGTCCTTATGAGAGTTAAACGCAAACTAGTGAAGTAATTCTGCATTCGTTCATGCAAGGTTATGAAGTGAAGTCATTGTTATCCATCAAAATGGTGCTTGAGAAAGAGAATGAGATGAAATTGCTGACATTGGGAGGCACACCTGGATATTGTCAGGTCCCATCCTCCTGCTCAAGCAGGATAAGCTAGGGCTGGGTGTCCAGAATTTTGTCCATTTGGGGTTTTAATATCTCCCATGCTGGAGACTCCAAAACCTGCAGGGCAACCTGTTTCACTGTTTGATTCCTTTTTCAAAAATGTGCTTTCTTATGCTGAGACAAAATTTCATGGGCTTAAATCCAATCAGGTTATTATATATTTAAAAAATTTTCCTCTGAGCTTTCTATTCTCCAGACTAAACAGCCCCAGGCCACTTAACCTCTCCTTGTGGGAGGGATGCTCCAGCCCCTTAGCCATTTTTTTGGCCCTAAACAAGGTAACTAATTTTCAGGAGTCTACTATAAAGTTTGCCTACTGATTGCCAAATTTTTTTCTCTAAGTTAGATAATTATTTTCTGTCTTTTTTCTTTCAACACTAAACTTGACTTCCTCTGAGGCTCTAGGAACTCTTTGTTTTCCTTTAAGTGATCCTATATAGGTACAGATATTATTCCGTTTTTCTCACCATTAGAACCACAGAAGGTCCACTCAAGAAGTCTCCACTCCAAATATATTGTTTTATTCCTGAAATTTTAGGCATCAGAAGTCATAAGCATAAAAAGGAGCTCTCATAATTTCCTTTTCCCCCTTCCTCTTAAACACACAGCTAACCTGGAAGTATAAAGACATCTTTGTTTTCCTCCCAGTTTTATTCCAGCAGGATGCTCTAGTAGTCTGATCACATAAAAAACCCCACAATTTTCCCCCAAGCACTATGTAGTGGTTTGAAAGCAAACCAAGTAAGAGGCTCCAAGTCAAAAAATACAATTTAATAAGAAGAAGGAAAAGAAAAGTAAATAAAATAAGATAAATGCAATAATACAAAACAAAACCCCCACNGTACATCCCATACTACAACCCAGGACACACTATCAGGCAATGTTCCCTATAACATTGAAGATTTGAGTAAGTTTAATAATTTGAAGATAATGCTGCTAAAATTCTCATTGGTCTCATTGGTTTGCTGGAGAGTCTTTTGGATTGATCCTTCTGCTGTTGGATATGTGAATACGTGGAACAAGAACATATCAGCTCCATGAAGATGAATTTGTTGGTTGTGCAGCCAATTAGAGCTGGTAAATCTCTTTCTTAACATTTAACTGCCTCTAAAAACTTGAAACATTTCCACATTTTCCACAAAATGAAGAGCATTCAGCTGCAAATAGATATAAATACTTGGAAAAATCTTGATAAATAAATTTTTAGCCGTCAGAAATTTCTTTCAGAATTCTTTTTTTAATTTTTTTAGTAGTATTTTTTGGAAAATAGAAAAAAAATTTCTGACTAAGAAGAAGCTGATTTTACTTTATTTCTAGTTTTATTAAAATGGACTCACTTTCACACAATTCTAAAAGGGAAAACACTTGAAAGAATTTTTTCTAGATGTTAACATTTCAAGTTCTCTACAATAAATATGGAGTTTTTTAAAGATCCTTATACTATCCCACAGACACTATTATGTGGAGCTACACTCCTGTAATGTCCTAATATGGGAGTTTATATTTTTTTTTTCATTTTGTTGGTAAATCTCTTCCACAATATCAGTAAACTCAATAGATTATTCATCCTGATTTAAAAGTCTTATTAGTTGTCTTTTCAGATTGGAACTTGTAATGAATAGGTTTGAAATTTTGACACTGATGGGTAAAATGTGTCAAACAGTTCATGAGCTTGGACTGTTGAAATGACGTGCCTAAATGGAAAAAATACTAAAATGGCAAATCATATTTTGACTGAAGATTTATATTCTCTGGAATATAAATGGAGCTTTTTTAACCGTCATCTTTGCAAAATTAAAAAAGCCAGTGGAAAAGTAAAACAAATGTAAAAATATTGATTTCCCACGAAACAGAAAGTGATTTTCAACCTGCTGCATCTCATATATCCATCAATAGGATGGGACTAAATGGTTATGTGTCTGTCAGTGGTTTCTGGGATAATTACTGTTATTATTTATGAATTTGTGTTTTCTCTTTTTTTTTTTCTNNTTTTTTTTTTTTTTAATTTTTTTTTTTTTTTTTTTTTTTTTTTTTTTTTTTTTTTTTTTTTTTTTTTTTTTTTTTAAAGAAAAGACATTCAAGAGATACAACTCTATTTCTCACACCAGTTACCTCACTGCCATAACCCACAGGCATATGTGAAAAATATATCTTTCCAAACTTACAGCTGGGTGTCCCTGGGTGTTCCTGGGTGTCCCTGTGTGCAGGGAGGGCAGGGGAAGGGAAGGGAA
>VXBB01000884.1:85284-101118 GCA_013399915.1 Illadopsis cleaveri | reverse complement strand
TAAGAGGGATATCCTGCAGGGAATCCAAGTCTTAATGGACTCCTGTGGATGTGTAATGAATCTGAGAACTTAAAGGTACTTCCAGAACAGCCAACGGGGGCCAATGGCCTCATCCTTGATGGCTCCCATTCAATATTCCCTGTGGAACTGGGACATTTGAAGTTTTGAATTAAAGCTATTTTACTGTGAAAAGAGAGCAGCTTTGCTCCTGATTCTGGGGGAAACAGAGTACATTCAGGTACAAGAACACTGGGAGGAAGCATAAGCAAAATAGTGGAAAATCTAAGAGTGGAGTTTTCCTGTATTCCAGCTTATCCACTTGAAATTGCATTGGCCAATGATCCACAGATATAATTCACAGCTGAATATCTATCACAGAATCTTAGTTTGTTTTTAAAAATACCTGAGATTTTAAAAATTAAATTAATAATTTTTAAAAAATCAGGGCCATTCTTCCGTAAGTTTCTTTGGTTGGTTGGTTTATTTGGGTTTTTTCAGCAATGTGCATTCATATCTTTCTTATTTCATGGCTGTGTCCAAAAGAATCCATAATAACCATGCAGTTTCTCCTGTATAGGAGTCAGTACAAATGCTAAGATTAAAATTATGACAAAGCAGGTGAACAGTGGAAGAACCCAATAAACATGTTATGGAAGATAGTGTAACTATGAGGGAAGTTTATGAAACAAGTTATAGTACATAATAAAAATAAACCTGAATTTATGAAAAGTAGAACATGAGAAAAAAGACTGAATCCATTAAACTGTGCAAGACAATAGGAAAATGCCACCTAGATCAATGATACTCTCTAGGAAAAAACAACAATTACTCCAGAAAAACTGGAAAGATTATCAGTCTGGGGACATTTTTGGGGACAAAATAAAAAAGATCTGACAGGAGACTGGTCACATTCTAAACGAGTGTACTGAATATGGCAGGAGATGTGAACGGAGAAAATAAAACGTTAATTTCTGTGATAACTAGAGTAAAACATAATGATAGGGGTACTCCTGTTTTTGCTATGGTGGACTGTCAAGACTATTCTGCAGAAAAAATTGTTGAGATCATCACTCAAGGAAATACCAGAAAAATGAAAACACTCCTGCTTTAGCAGGTTTTAACAATGTACTATACTTTTTTTTTCTTGAGAATATCTTCAGACATAAATATTAAAAACTCATTACATTTCCAAACACACGTAACAATAAGGAAACGAAAAGAAATTTCAGCATTTACATGAAAAACTTAGTGTTTTGATAGAACAATTGGTGAGTTAATGACTAATGAATAATTAAACATGTCTGACAACATATTAATGGTCCATGACTTTGCCGTAGGCTACATTTCAGTCCTTAGATTACAAATGACTTAGAGGTGCTGATCTAATATTATTAATTTCTTCAAACTTCTGAAGGCACAGATGTTCTTGGGAACTCTTGCTGTATAAAACGTTCCACAGTAAAATTCATGGTTGTAATTCATTATGTGCTTGACATTCCTGAGTTTTGAGGAAAGTGTGACTTAGCAAAGGGTTGAACCTAACTTTTCTTTATTAATGAAGTGGAGCACTGGCACTGGGTGCCCTGAGAAGCTGTGGCTGCCCCTGGATCCCTGGAAGTGTCCAAGGCCAGGCTGGATGGGGCTTGGAACCACCTGGGATTGTGGAAGGTGTCCCTGCCCATGGCAGGGGGTGGGACTCAATGGGATTTAGGGTCCCTTCCAGCCCAAATCATTCTGGGATTCAATGACTCTAATATTAATTAGATCACAGTCTTTCTGGAACAGTTTGTTCAAAATATCCATCACTGTTTTACTACTCTGATTGCTGAAATTATGACTTAAATTCTAATGTCAGGACTTGAAAGACATCATCTGACAATGGGCATGTCCACACCAATAAAGTACAAACAAACAAAATCCCAAACCATTCCCCTAAAATACTCATTTTCTAAATTAATTGGTAAAGGTCACTGTCTTCTGAGGATATGCTTTACATCTATTCACTAGTTTAAGTTTCATATGGTCAGCCCTGTGTTTCATCTAAAATTTCTATTTTTAATTCACCAGTTCACTGTAACAGCAGTTTGGGTTGGGTCTTCCACCATTAAGGATTAAAAAAAATGTTGATTATTAAGTAGCAGTTTTATATTCTTATTTTGATCCGAATAATCCATATCAGTTTTCAAGGATGAACACGCAAGGGAATAAAGGACATACCTAAGAATGAATTTCCAAAGTTGTTATTATTTAAGAGCCTGCTAAAATGGTTGCCGAAATATTTGTTTAGGACTGTAGGTTTATACAGAAAAAGAATGTATGTAATTCTCTGTCAAAACTTGTCAGTCAGCCTGATCCTCTAATTGCATAAATAAGAAGAGGAACAAAACAGCAGAGTATTTACATTCCAATGTGTACATATCTTAAATGATTACTTGATTTTCCATGAGCATCCTGTGAAAATTAAAGCACAGCTGTTGCATGATGAGAATTACAGACAAAAAAATATTTCCTTCACTGGGAGCTGAAATCAGTCATTATTTGACAGAAAGAATTCATTGCCTCACTGATTTGTTCCCCTACACTTAATAGCACCCTTCTAACTTAAATCACTTCCAAGCAATGAATTTATGGATTGAATTCCAGCGAGTGCAAACTGAGTTGGTTCTTCTGAATTCAAAAATATTTAAGTTTATGCAAATAGAAAATCAGCTTGTGTTTCATCAGTTTAGTTTACATAGGCAGGATGCACCTTCTTTCATCCCTAATAACAAGTTCAAGTCTTTTACGTAGTTTATAAGTTTTCAAAGGTGGCTGATCTTTGAAATCATTTCTTAATCAGCATTCAGGTACAAGGAGGGGGCAGACTGCCTGTTTTCCAAGTGTTAATTCCCAGGTGCAAAGTGGGAAAACTTTAAAGACCACAAAATCAGAAGTTTCATGAACATATCTTGCCTGTTGTGTCTCTTACCACTATTTACAACTATCCATACAGTCAGTGCACAGAGCTGAATAACAGATAAATGACACAGCTTGCCCTGGGGTGGGAAATAGAATATCAAAGAGAGGGTAACCTGTAATTTTGGTATCCTTGCTGCTACAGTCAAACAGCCCTGCCTCACACTTCCCTCAGTGGGAAAAACAGGCCAGCTGAAGTAAGAATAATCAGGCAAAAAATGCTAGAAGGAGGAAAAATCCAAACCAAGCTTCTGTTGGCTCAAGCCTTTAAGAAGAAATTGCACAGCTCATAAAGTTTCACAGGGAATCAATTAACAAATCAAGCAGCAAAGGAAATAAAATTCCACTGAAAAAAAAATAAAAAATATCTTCTTGGCTTTTATTTCTTTTCAGGCTTTGTGTTATTTTTTAATAAAGACCTGAGATTCAGAATTTTATGGGGTTTCTGAGAGAGGAGAACTAAGCCTTGGGAACAAATCACTAAAGTTATACACTGATAATCTCCTCCTGCTCTCAGCAATATCTGGGGAAAATCATAGGACAGCCAAAATAACCATCCCTCTTACTTCTATTCTTAGTTTCCACTGCTTTTTGGTCTTGCTTTCCACCAGATCCCTTTAAATGAGCTCTACCTTCTGGCTAAGCTTTTACTGTAATGCACTTTTGATATGATTGTAGACTTAATCAAATCTTTTTTTAATTATGATTTTCACAGTGAACTCACCATTTGTTCAAAAGCCTGTTAAAACCAGATGTTTTTCTTGCCTCTTTTTGTTAAAAACTTCAGTAGGTTTTGATTAAGGATTTTAGGGAATAGGGAGGACAATAAAATTGACTATTTAGCTTGAGCTACTGTTCTGTGAGATCAAGATGTCCTCTAAACACTCCAACAAGGAGAGAGGATTAGGCTCAATTTTAGTTGCAGAAGAGCATTGCACTTCCAGTTTGCTAAGTTCTGCTCAGGCAAAAAAGAAATTGGCTGAATGGTCATTGACAGAAAATAGTTTTGATTTAGATGAATAATAATGTCACACCTTAAAAAACATTAGAATAATTTATGCATGGAATAACTTTACACCAATGGAAAGCAATATACCGAGTTTGGAAATTTGGAAATGCGGGGTCTAGTTTCTTTAATTCAACATCTATAGAATTATTATTTCTCATTCTTTGAATGAGGTTTTTCACAAACTAGAGTGTAAATTCACTCTGTGTTCCTCCTGCAGGTTAAGTCAATTCTGATAGATTTGTGATGTTTACATTAAAATGATGGAGATCAAATCCATTCAGAAAACAGTGAACTCATCCACTACCTCAACACTCAAGTGAAATGTGAACCTTGGTTGAGTTACGTTCTCTCTCATTTCCTAGCAGTGTGGAATACATTTGAAACTACAGAAATCCCCAGGACAGAGTAGAAAGGGGATCTTTCTAATCCCTAAATTCAGATTTTTTCCATTCCGCAGAAAATGCAATGTTCTAAATACACAAAGCATATAAATACACATCTTTAATAATAAAAAATGTATAAATACATAAATTTTATAAATACATAATGAAAATAAATACCACTATTATATACTAATAAATATAAAATTTACTATATAAAGAAAACAGCTATATGCATATATATCATATTTTTATATAAAAATATCTAAAGAAAAATTCTAAATATACATAATACTAAAAAAAAATCTGAAAATACCAGATGTAAGGAACATGTTCATGCATGGTGGCTACATGCATACTGTGTGTGAAAGACATATGGCAGAGCAATAAAAAAAGAGCTAACAGACTTCTTCACTTGGTAAAATTAAAATTTTCTACCTCCTCTCATAGCCAATTCTTGGGATGTATTTCTGCAATTATCTTTTCCCTTCTGAAGTCAAGCTTTTTCTATTCCGAAGCTCGAAACCAGAACAGGGAATATAACTTGAAATAATGACAAGGGGTTAAAAATTCAGATTTTAATATAATTTGTCATAATTATAACATTTATTATAATATAATGTAATGTATAAAGAATTATAATTTATGATTTAATAATTTTTGTCTTATTGAAGTAATGGATGGAATAATATCTTTCCTAGATATTGCTTTATTGCGACAATTATATATTCTTTTTAATATGCTGTTCTGTACCTCTAAAATATTAGAAGGAATGGGAAAGAGATGGCAGAGAAAATTGATCATGTAAATAAGGTAATGACTTGAGGAAGGCAAAGAGGGGGAGGTGTAGACTTTAATTTGGTTTAAGTGCATATGAACGAGTAAATGATCAGGACATGAGCAATCACCATGCACAGAGATATGTGTTGTTGTTACCATTCTGTGCAAAGACTTTGAGTTTAGAACTGCTGACATCACTTCTCTTTCTGCTCTCTGTTTCAAAGCACAGCCTTGGAATTGAAGTCAGTGCCTCCTTTTGATTTGAGAGAGCTCCTCTGATTGACACCAGTGGCAGCATCTCCCTGATTTGCATCATGCTGGAGCCCCTCCATCTCAGGAGACTTGGTTCCAGTGCTTCCCACTGCTCATTTATTCACTAAAGAGGATGTCTACAGCTTCAAATCCAAGGAAGCTTGCATTAGCAACTAATGCAAAAAAAAAAAAAAAATCAATGAGATTTTAGGTAGATTAAAAGTCTTCTAATGATAAGTCCATGGAATGACATGCCTGGATTAATCACTATTAATAAAAGAGCTGCATTTGTGTTATCAGTTTGTGGAAATGTGACCTTATTATGTAGTTAAAAACAAATGGTAACAATGTTCCATTATTAGAGAATAAATGTTTGTTTTTTCAAATGGATACTGGAATAATATTCAGAAAAAAACTAATAAATGACATAATTATTTAAACTATGCATTTTCCCTTTTAGAAGTGTATACAAGGAGACTAATTTGTCTACTATTGAGGAATGAAGCTGAAACCTTCTGAACCTTTTTAGAAGCAATTATCTACAGTTGTGGAAATTTTTAGCTTTAGGAAGAGCTGCATAAATGGAGATAAGGACTTACCTTCAAAATTCAAATGTCTGCATGATGCAGGAAGGGATATTTGGTATGAAAACTGAACCTCACACTTATCAGAGGCATGTTTTCCTACTGAGAAGTTCTATCCTCCTTGGTAGTGCCATGTTCTGTGTCCAAAGAAGGGTATTCAGCCTTCTTGATAGCCCTGTAACAATCACAACACCTGCAGGAATGACCAAAAGTTAAAGCAAAATTATTGAGTGTCGCTGTAGAACACAAAAAGAACAACACTCACACAGTCAGGTCATCAGGGTAAAAAGAGAGACATTTATTTTTCTACATTGATTTATACAGATTTTGGACAATGACCAGGGACTGGAGGATGAGGTTGCTGCCTCTCCAACCACACTGGTCAAACTAGAAGTCCATCAATTGTGCCTTCTCAAGAGAGGTATGATAAACAATCACTTTGTTTACATGAAAATCCGTGAGAAACTATTACAAAAATGCAAACATCAGAAGGCTGAAAAAGATCAGGACGACAACTGAGAGGAATGCCCAAATGTCTCTTGAAAACTGACAGGTTTGGAGTAACAACATCCTCTTTTGGAAGTCTATTTGACCACACTCTTGATGGTCTTTGTATAGTCCTTTTCAGCTGACACCATCCTGTGGTTTGGGGAGACAGATGTCCCTGTCCATGGTGGGGAGAGGAGGGGAAGTTAGACTCGGTGATCTTTAAGGTCACTGCCAACTAACTAAAGATTAGATTTGGCATATCTGCCTCCAGGGAGGCAGATGGTCAGCCAGGTCTCATGGCTCAGCTCAATCTTCTGGGAAAATTGGGACATTTTTCCATGCTACTGTCGTATGTTACTATGTTCCTACCTCGTGTATGCTCTGGAAATAAGTAGATCCATCTGAAATTTTATATGAAGTCAGTGTTTCCCACTGTTTATAAAGATGGAACAACATTTTCTCTTTCTTTCTTTCTTTCTTTCTTTTTCTTTCTTTCTTTCTTTCTTTCTTTCTTTCTTTCTTTCTTTCTTTCTTTCTTTCTTTCTTTCTTTCTTTCTTTCTTCCCATCTTTTGCATAGATTCAGTGAAAATAAGCCTCAATGAGTGGTTTGAAAAGTCTCTCTCCTGATTTTCCAGTTACCACACTGACACGCAACCACTGAGCACATTGGTGTGAGAAGGGAGTGATGGCCACACAGAACTGGTGGTCTGTGAGACATCACAAATTCCTCTGTGAAACACCCTGTTTTCCCACATCAAATGTCAGTTTTATGTTCCCTTATTTTATTTTATTGTGGTCTGAATCACCAACAATGAAATAGTCCTGTAGCTCTTATATTTCAAAGATATACAGTAAAAAAAAACATATTATAAAGATCCTCAGTTTTCAACCTGTCAGTTGAAAGGAGAAAGGGAAGAATGGCAGCTATAGGTCTTGTATACAGATGTGCTGTTTGCGAAAATCCTCAGAATGTTTTGTTACTCATCCTTGCAACAAAAGAGATGTAGAATGGAAATTGTATCCTATCTATAGATTGCAGCCTCAGAGCTAGAAATACTCCAGCTAGGTATTACTGTTGTTCTTAGCTTAATTGTGTTCTCCCTCAGAAATCTATTTTAAATTACAGTTGTGTTTGGTTTGTCAAGCAGCATCAGTTTTACAATGTGTATACAGGTGAATATTAGCCTTGAGGTACCTGCACTTAGTGAATTAGATTAAGCCTCTGGTTTTTAGCTTGTTTCTCATTCACAAACATCTTAAATAAGGTAAATGCCTTCCCCTTAATCCCATCTCTACCAAATTCCTCAAAATGGCATTTATGAAGAGTGTCCACACTGAGTGACAGGAGCAAGAATTGTTTAAATTTTACATACTAAAATTGTGAGAATTTCTACCCTTTCATCATCCCTTAGGTCTGTTGAGCAACAGGAAGAGTAATATGGCACCTGTTAGGAGACTACTGAAAATAATTTTCTGTGGAAAAAAACCTCACCAAAGAGTTTTTTAAAAAGCTGTACAACTCACATTGCATTGTTTTGTGTTCCCTAATAAGACAGTTCCACTGCCAATCACTAAACTATAGGGAGTCCATCAGGGAGGTCATAAAGGTATCTGGTGTGAATCCATCCTCCAATGGTACTGAGAAATTTGTATTTTTAAATATCCCTTTTAGTTTGGTTTTTTTTCCCCTATACATTGTATTCCACAGCGCATATTTTGGCAGGAATTTATGCTGACACCTAGAATCTGTGCATAGACACAATGAAATTATTAAGTGGGCAGAAATAATTATGTTTGGATTGCTTTTCCTGTTGGCAAAAGGCAGCAGCATCTACCAGCAGGTCAAGGCTATATTAGCCTTTGGTTCCAGGTATCTTTATCTGAATGAACACAGTGTAAAGGTTTTTGAGTAGAGAGGCTGTTGTCTTCTTATTTGTTTCCATGGTAATGAATTTAGGAAACACAGCACTTCACTTTAAGAAAAAGTACTTTTTGTGATTTTGAAATAAACACTGATATCTACTTTATTTCAAAATTATACTTTTATAAACTTTAAGATTAAACTGTATTTGCAGTGAAACTGATTTGGGCATATGTGGAAGAGTAAGGGGTTTTTTTAAAAAGGAACAATGGAAATTCTTGTATGGCACTTAAACAGCTCATGGAACAACACAAGATTGAGAGCAAGGCAGTAAGTGTTCATGGGAACTGGTTCTTTGTCATGCTGTTTCTGAAAAAGCTAACACTCTAAGCACTGAAAGTTATATTTTGGAGGGATCTCTCCCCACCATAACTGTGCTTTTGTCTTTAAAAAATGCAATTTACATCAGAAATGTCTAAACCATCTTCTTGAATCTGCTTGACAAAGAAATTTGACAACATCTGATGGGCTTTTATTAAATCAAAAAATTTCGTGGAAAATAAAATGTGTTTCATCAAGATTTCTTTCTGACAGTGATTTGCAAGGTTTCAAGAGTTTTGAGTAATCTGTCTTGTCACTGTTTTAAACCCAGCTGGAAATTAAGCACCACAGAGCCACTCACTCAACCTTCCTTCTCTCCCTCCCTGCCCCAGAGGAATGGGGAGGAGAATCAAAGGAAAACTTGTGTGTTGAGATAAGAANGTGCTCCCTCTCAGTTTCCTTTGTGAACGTCCTCAGTGGCAGAGCAGGAGACAAGGAAGAAAAAGTCTTTGACTTAGGATAAAGGAGACTTGGCAAAAACTGATTTATCAACACCATTCTCATTCTGAATCCAAAACACAACACTGTAACAGCTACTGAGAAAAAATTAACTCTATCCCAGCTGAATCAAGGACACTTCTACAGAAGCATGTGCAAGTCAGTGTGTCACTGATTGATTCTTCCTGGAGTTCTCAGTAATTACATTAATTTCTAACAAGCTTTAGACCTTCCACAAGACCACTTTTGAAGGGAAGCCCTTCAACTGGACTTTTGTAGAATCATGGAATCATTAAGGTTGGAAAAGGTCTTTAGGGTTATCAAGGCCGACCATCAGCCCACCACCACATGACCCTCATCCTAAACTATGTCCTCAAGTGCCACATCCACACCTTTTGGAATATTTCAAGGGATGGTGTCTCTGCCACTGCCCTGGGCCATGTGTTTCAATATTTTACAGCCCTTTCTGTGAAATACTTTTCCCAATATTTAACCTGAGCCTCCCCTGGCCCAGCCTGAGGCCGTTCCCTCTCCTCCTGTCCCTGTTCCCTGGGAGCAGAGCCCGACCCCCCTGGCTGTCCCCTCCTGTCAGGGAGTTGTGCAGAGCCACAGGGTCCCCCCTGAGCCTCCTTTTCTCCAGGCTGAGCCCCTTTCCCAGCTCCCTCAGCCTCTCCTGGTGCTCCAGCCCCTTCCCCAGCTCTGTTCCCTTCCCTGGACCTGCTCCGGCCCCTCAATGTGACACCCTCAGTGTCTTCCTTGTCATGAAATCTCAAAACTGAACACAGAATTTGAGGGGCAAATCTCTGGGACATGCACAAGCATGGGACTGACAGACTTCTGTGAGTTACTGATTCAACAATATTTTTTAAAGTTTTATTTTTTTGAACATACTCTTCATCTCAAAATTTGAAACTAAATGATTCATNATCATTAAGGTTGGAAAAGGTCTTTAGGGCTATCAAGGCCAACCATCAGCCCACCACCACATGACCCTCATCCNATATATATATGACATATGTCTGTAGACATAAATGTATAACAATCCAGTGTAAAATGACTGCATGCAAAGCTCTGAAATAAAAATGCCATCCTAAGAACAATGTCTATTCAATTTAATTCTAAATGCAAAACTTTTCCCTCAAAAATTTTGTCTGAATTCTCAAAGCTGGTGCCACTAAATCCGTTTATTTCTTATGCACTTGACAGCTTAGCTTTTTAATGTCATAAATGAGAGGTCAGACTACCGAGTTATCTAATTTACACTTACACAAGAAAAAGAAAAATTATACTCTTTCTTCCTGGTAGTAGAACTCAAAAACTATTTTAAAAGCCAGAAATATATTTTTAAACAATACCTATAGGTTTTTTCCCCCTTCTGAGTCAAAAATTCATAGGCAGGAGGAGTGAATTAATCTAGGTGGTTTTTTTACATATTATATTCAAGACAGTGTTCATCAAAGCTTGTAAGAGAAAGACCCACCCCTCATTCATCATTATAAGATTTTATGCATGTCATATCTAACCTAAATCTTGCACCTTCTTCATTCCTTGCTACTCTTCAGAATCCCAGATACCTCAGATCTTATTTATTCCATCATTTTAAAGCACTGATATGTCTTATCTATATTGAGATTGTTTGCCTTTGATCAATCCTTATCTGAAGCAACTACTTTCAATTTCTTCCAATAAGAGGGCACTTTTACAGTATTTTAAATTGTAGAAGGACAAATACAAGAGCCAAAAAGCACCCAGGGGTTACTTGTTTCAGTGTAGTTTGCCTAAAACACATCGAGTTTGTTAAAAAATTTAGTGTGCAGAAGCTCTGCCGCCTTGGTGCCCTGTTGATCAAATTACTGTGTGATGTTGGCCTTGTTTTGGCAAGACCACTCTGCATTTTCCTTGGGGCTACTTTGGAATGGCTACAGTGGAAAGAAATGGATGAGTTTGGTTTGTTTCTTACTCAGATTTTAGCCAGATTCTGCAATATTTGGTTTTTATTCCCTGGCTGTTCTGTAGTTCCATCAAATCCATGTAAAACCCCTAGTACATGGCATTTTTTCATGGTGGAATGTTACTTTACTTATTTTTACATGAAGATATTGGTTATGAAAAGACGTCTAAAAATCAGAGGCTCAAAGCCAAGGCATCATTCCTGAAAGGGGGTTCAACTGTCCTGAAATTGTTATTCCTATATTAGCGGGGTTATTAATAGTGTAATTAATTATAAATGGCCAGAAATCTTCCTTGACCTTGCTCTATGCATTTGGCAGAGAATGATAAAGAGATGAAAGGAAACTTCCCACAACAGCAATTAGCCCAAACTTGCCAATGCTAACTGGTAGGAAAAGAGCTTAAGCTCATGAAAATGAGTTGATCATCCCAGGTTCACCACCAGGCTAAGAGTTTTCCTGGGATGTTGAAGACAGGGAAACAAACAAAGGTAAGTCTTTCCACCCAAACTTATACTGAAAGGCAATTTGGTTTTCTTTTCAAAATATCTCAGGCTCCACCATATATGAGGTTACATATTCAGAATCACTTTGGCTGCTGTACCCAGACATTCAGTGAGGCAGAAGACCAGCTCTGACAAAAATCATGCTGGGAATAAGACATGGAAGATTTAGTTTGAAAGAAGAAGGGGTACAAACCAAGAAGGAATTGTAGTTACAGGGCAGTATTGTAGATGCTTATTGTCTTTTTAAAAGACACAGGTATTCTTTTTTTACTATTATAATTTTGTAAATTAATTTTCTGATAAAAATTACATGGAGATCTAAAGGAATGCAGTCCTTATTGGCCTTTAACTAGGTTTTACCTCTCCTTTTCTGCCACAAGATCAACCTCACACAAAGCACAAGTTTCTATTATTCAGTTCTTAAAGCCTTTTATAGAGAACCACGGCATGACTGGATTTTCCCTCCATAAATACCTATATTTGTCTTAAAACTCATAAGGAGGATTTAACAACTTAGCAGTATTTCCAAGTAAATAGTCCTTTGATAGCAATGTCTGGGGAAAGGATTGTCACATTTGACTAATAGGAAATATGAAAAGTGAGCCTGCATTTGATGGATTTCCAAGGGGTAAAAAGCACCAACCTTTCCTGTGTCACAGTGAAATGTTACAGCAATAGAACTGAATGGGCCTGTGATAAGGAGATAATGTAATAACCCTTGCAGGCTGTGCTCAGCTCTGTCCAGAAAAGTAAGTAGCAAGGTGATAAGATCCCAGGCTGAAAAGAACTAACTTGTAAACAACAGCCTAAGAGGGTGCTGGAGATTGTAGATCCAAACCACCTGGCTCCTTAAAAATGTGCTTCATTGAGCTGTCTGTAAGGCTGAACCTGTAAGTATGTCAACACCTAAGTCTGACTTTTAAATGTGGATAATTTTAAAAATAAAACAGTGTCAGTACCAGGCATAAACATAAATTATATGTGGCATTAATGATACAACCAGAAGATCTGCTCTGAAGTGCCTTGCTGGATGTTTAGGACTTTTCATGGGGCCTAAGGGGTCTATCAACTAATGAAAATTCAACCCTCATTTAGATCACTGTACAAAGGGATGAATGCATTTCAGAAATGTATTTTCATTTAAAGTTCTGTCTGTCTTTTTTGCTGACATTCTACTTCTGTTCTTGCTTCATGTTTTAGTCAATATTTGACAACATCAAACAGAGCCTTTTGCTCCTATCTGTATCATGGCCATTGTTATGTAAAATTGTCTGTACAAAAGATATTTTACTTTTGCCCTCAAAAAATGTACTTTAACATTATTATTTTTTCTTTTAAATTCTACTTTGAAAAAAAAAATCAGAGACCAGATAAGATACTTGAACAATTACCTTTCCTACTGTGTCTTTGAAGCATTAGTTATTATTTCAATATATTTGCCTTGTAAATCTACCTTCTACTTGCCAATGGATCTAATGAATAGAACATCAAAGTACATTTTATCATTCCCAAGGTGGTTGGTGTTTGGATTCATAGAGGTTTGCATGTGTAATTTTTTGTATGATATTTTATACCGGAACTAATACAATACAGTCCTTTTTCAGAAATAAAACTTTTTTCTGGAATGCTATGGCCTCTGAGCCGCCAGATATTTTGAAAGTACCACACAAACTTGAAATTATCTTGACGTACTAAAGAGGGAAACCTGTACCTTCCTCTTAATATGGTGTATCTACTGTCTGCAGATCAATTTATGTTTAATAGTTTTAATTGTCTTAACCCAGATTATCAGGTTTGACCGTGCCCTTATACATCAGGAAAATATTTTAGAGGTCACAAGGGTATAGTCAGTTGCTTTGTCATTTTTTTTTAATGTGAAATGGTAAATGTTTTGTAGGTTTAGTCTTCAAATCCACACATCATCATGGCCTTGTGTCACCCAACACTCACTTGAAGGAATTCTTATTGACTGCAAATTGAGATTAAATTAAAAAGATGCCTGATATTCTGGTCCAGTGTACCTTGATGAGAATTCATCATAGCTGTGATTTCTTGGAGAACCACGTAGTACTAAATCTTGATTTGATACTTGTGGCCACGGGAAGATATAAATATTTTTCTTCTCAAACATCATTTGGGCTGCTCTGTATAATCCTGGGGCCTCTTGTTCAATCACGAGCTTCAAAACATAAAAAACTTTGTCTTTTCTGTTTGTTCAGGGCTTTAGAACTAAATTATTGCGCACAACAATAAAAATGCAATGGCAAGCTGTGTCATTGGAGGCACTCACGGTGCTGCTTCAATTTGTACCTTATGGCTAGGCTAGAAGTCAAAATTAAGCTAAGCTAAGACTGCATTGCAAAAAATTCAGTTAGATATTCACTTTTATTTAACATTAGCAAGATGGTCTCTTCTGAATTAAAATTTTGTTTCTAAACAGTAAACTTTGCAGACCTGTATAAAAAGAAGCTTATGCATTCTGTGGTATGGTTATTTACAAGCTGCCTAAGCTGTTTTAAGTGGCTTTCCACTCCCTTGTGAAGGGTAGTCTATCTTAAAACTGATTTGTATTGACTCTAATGAAAGACCTACCAGAAATCAATGTAATATGAAAAAAATAAAAAAATAAAAAAAAAATCAAGGGGTTTGGTTAATGACCCTTCCTGAATACAACCACTTTTCTTGACAGAAATATTCAGAATATACACAGTGAAAAAGTAGAATTTATATTTATAGCAGAAAAAATTCAGAAGACATAAATTGAGCATTTAAACCGATATGCTTCCAGAAGTGCACAGTTCTGGAGAATCTAAGAATCTAACAGAGAGTGATGCTGTGGAGAGATTTAGGGAGCTGTTGGGCTTTATTTCTGTGAATCTCCTGGGAAATTTTCAGTTGTGTCTCCAACTACCAATATAAGTAGTTGCCTTGACATGTTTAAAATTTTTGGAGATACCTCATATTGATAAATGGCACATCCAAAGATTTAACTGTGTTCTGTTCTCCAGATCTCCTTTCAGTTCTGGCTCACAGCACCAGCTCTACATTTCTACCATCTGATATGATGATATGCAAGTTATTTAAGCTGAAATCTGACTCTGTCAGTTGAAGAAAATCTCAGCTAAATTTGACCCTATCAACTGATGATTCAATGTCCTCACCCAGATTACAGCGACTATAATATTTGAGTGAATTGTTCAAAGAATGAACCATTTTAAATGAACCATTTTACTTTCTCTATTACTTTAATGCATCTTTTTATACCTAGCCAGGGTTATATATTACTAATTGCTTGACCCAACACTGCCAACTATATTATTATATACTGGAAGCATATACCTTTCCTTAATTCTTTCCAATTATTTATAATACATGATATGTGATGAAAACCGCCGAAGGGCAAACCTCAATGAAAATTTTAAGGCAGTAATTTGGATAATTCTGAAATTACTCTCTGGAGGTGTCTTTCTGCCTAAGATATCTCCTAAAACCACCTTCAAGTCAGCCTGGATAGGAATAGAATAAAATGATAGGAAAAGAGAAAAATCATCATTCATATCATCAGCCTAAGAACAGAGTCACAAAATAGTTGAGGTTGGAAGAGGCATCAAACCCTGCTCAGAGTAGACGCAGCTGGATGTGACTGTCCAAGTACGACATTTGTATCTCCAAGAATGGCATTTGATGGAACAACCTCTATGATATTCAAGTCCAATCTCCACCTGAATGTTGGAGGTGATTAATTATCCCATTTTTCTTTAAGGAAACATAGGAGAACAAGGTTTGGAACACAAGATTAACATTTAGTATATATTCAAATGAAGGTAACACCTAATTAAAATTCCAGTAGGTCCAGCATGAACCACAGTATCATCAAAGACAGGGAAGAAAAGAGCAGCAGTCTGGATTGAAAGGAAAGAAGGTTTCTGGGTAAAAATAACTTTGCTGGTCAATAATACACATAACTTTATGTAAAACTCTCTTCATGCTGACAAGCTGCACAGTTGACCCAGAGTTATTGTTCTCACTTGATCATAAAGTTGGACATAACGAAGTAGTTCAGTGTGGACTGTCATTGCTTACCTAATTTCTCAAGAAATGATACACGTATTTCCAATTTTTTCTGACCTCAGCTCTGTGGCAGTGAATTTCACTGTGAACATGCCACAACTTTCCTGGCAGAGATATTTTTTTTCTGAGGCTTGGGGGAACCTGCATTCTGATCACACATCTGACATGGTCCTTAAAG
>VXBB01000884.1:65151-84251 GCA_013399915.1 Illadopsis cleaveri | reverse complement strand
AAAAAAAAAAAAAAAGAAGAAGAAGCAACCCCAAGAAAAACTTTGTTCCAAATTCTTTCTCTGCTGTGCATAGCTCATTTGAAGATATCAGTGGAATACAATCATTGATGTTACATGTCACTGAATAACGGCTTGTCAATTCAGCCAGCCACAATCAAAATTTAAGATATTGGCACTATTGCCAAAATTTAAGGTACTTATACAGTTATTTTCCACTAAGATTTCATCTGGTGAACTGAGTTCACTGTTTCACTAACATATGATATTGTGCTTGTTTGCAATTTTCTGTCCCCTGCCTGAGATCCTACTTAGCTTTCCTTGGAACTTAAATTGATCTTTTCTGAAGAGCAAGTGAGGCATGCTCCTCCTTCTGGTGATTTTGTATAGCAGCTGCTGTTCTCCTAAGAGCAATGAGAGCATCATTTGTTAGTTCAGGCTTAATACAGAATTTAAAATATTTTGTTTGGGGTTGTTTGGTTTTTTGTGGTTTTGTTGTTTTTTGGTTTTTTTTCTGATGACACTGGCAAATCCATCTGTGTGATTTTGAAGTTCCCCCATTATTGTTTAGCCTTTTTTCATGTGAGCATTACTAATCATTAAGGAAAAAATTAGTTTGTGCACAAACCTTGTGCAATGAGCAAGTTGTGTCCCATTCCTAGAGCTTAATATTCCCATAAAGATTAGACAGTTGAAGATGGGGGCATTCTGTGGAATGGAATGGGAGAGGGAGAGGAGAGGCATTCAGTCCCTAGAAATGTATTCACATATTGATCCTTCCTTAGATGTGTTATACAGGAGAACTGCAAACTTCAGCAATAACTGAATTTTTATTTTGCAATAAGAAACTGGCAATATCATGAAAACTATTTTGTAGTTGCTGCTATTGAAATATAAATAGTTGCATCAGAATAGTCAGTGTGAGTGTGTACCACGAGTAGGGATTATAGGAAGGAATCAACCAATTCCCCAAAGAATTCAGGGTCATTTAAAGGGGTGGTTATTCAGCAACATGACTTCCTTACATGAAGAGCTACAGAATCCATTTTTCTTTCACAAGAAGGAGAATTTAAGCAAGGATTATTTCTGTTTGCTTTGCCTTTGGCATTTCAGTCTGTCAGAGAGGCCACCGATTAGAAATTGGGCAGCCGCACAGCACCAGGGTGTCCCCAGGGGCTTCTCATAGCAAGAATTGTGGACATTACCACTCTGCACTAAAAATGGGAAACTGAGGCATACATCCTGACAACCATTATTCTGTAGAGAGGAAAATAATAGAAATAATAATAATAAAATAATAGAAATAGTAGGAAAATAATAGGAATACAGAGTTAACCTAAATACTGAGGTGTTTTCCTGTATATAGAAATCTAATTTTCCACAGCACTACTTTCAACTTAATGCCACATAGAATTTAAATATCTTCTAGAAAATACATATGTTTACTATTTATGGCACCTTTTTTTTTTAAACTCAGTTTAGTTCTAAAAACCTGCATTTCCTTAATCTCGGATCAACAGTACCCTTCCCCCTCCTCTTTTTTTTTTAATTACTGTTAATTTTGCACTTACAAAAGAAGAGATTGAAGGTGTCAACAAGAATTATCTTAAGGAGAATAACCCTTGACTTTTGTCTACCTGTATGATTGCATTAAATTGTGATGAATGCCACTAAATACTGTTGTGAATGTGGTTTTTGTTAGGTTTCTTTTTTTCCATAGTGCTTATTCACCCTTTCATCCTTTGATGAATCCTGTGAAGCTGGTCAAGGGGAAACTCCCTGCACCTGGAGAAAAAACATCCCAGGCACGAGAAAATGCAAAGGACCTGGAAAACAACTTGGCAGAAAAGGACATGGGGGACCCAGTGGACACCAGGTTGACTGTGAACCAGCAACTTGCCCTTGCAGTAAAGAAAATAATACAGACAATTATTATAAATAACCACATTATTATATTGTTTATATAATGAACTTTAGCCTGCTGTAAAAAAAAAAAATCCTATCAAAAATAATCCCTAACTAGGAAGTAAAGTACTAAAGAGTTTGGATTTAAGGTATCTCTTGCCAATTCACATAAAACATAAGGTAGGCATATGCAGGAGATAAATAATAAAATGATCTTATTCTCAGTAAATAGAAAGGACAAAAGATAAAGAAAATTCATACAGACCAAAAATTTAACATAAGAGGTCTGAGTCCAGGCTGGGTGAGCTTAAAATGAAAAGAAATGCTTCCAAGAAAATAAAATCTTATTGAAAGTCCCTGAAAATTTGTATATGCCTGATAAAATCACACCAGCTGCTGCACTAGTAAATGCAGTTATGAAACTACTTAGAATTAGAACAAGGCTCCCATTGGGAGAGCCAGTTAAAGTAAGGGAAAGAACCCCTTTCCTGAGTTGGAATGCTTTTAATAACTGTTCCTGTTTCACTTCCCTCAGGAAATCAGAAACTTCTAGTACAGACCTGTAAAAATCAAATGTTTTTTTCCTTAATAAACAGAAGTCCTGGATACATTAGGAGGCTCTGTATTACTTATCACTATTGGAGGTGCTTTTCTTGCTATGCAAATCTTGTGAAACAATTGACATTCTTGTCTTATTTTCAAGTTTGGCTGTACCAATGGATTTGTTGCAGGGGTGACAGTTACCTTTGGTACAGCATTCCAATATTGTCATCTACAACAGGCAGAACCTCATTATAAAATTCACTGCTCTCCCAGTTTATTAAAAACTTGAATGTGCTGGAATCACTGGATCTCCTTTTTGTTGGTGTTTGGGTTACCAGTTAGTTTCTTTTTTGAGATTTATACACAATAGTGACTCATAGATATAAGTCAATGTAATCTATTTTTATTTCAAAGGTAAAAACAGGGATTAATTTGGTTAACAGAACTGCCTATTTTGTGTTTATTTTCATTCTATATTATGCTTTTTGCTAACATTTTAAAAGCATCCAGTTACCAGGATAAGTAATTAAAAATGCATTGATCATTTTCTCCAAACGTTGCCTATGTGCCTCTTTAAATAAAAGCAAGTTATTTGAAGTCAGTATGAACAATTATGTGACATATTTTATAATAGTTCACATACAGATTAGCAGGACTTCTATCCTTCTGGAAAGTTTCAGAAGCTGGGTTTAAGGCCTCCACGAGGGTCTCAGTGACTCAGGTTCAGTCCTGTCAGCTCCCATTAAACTGCCCAGCGGACACTAATGTTGTGGTAAAATTGGCAAATTATTTTTATTAACACTGTGAGTCTTCCACAGTATCTCTCAGATATGTCCACGTAGCATTTCTGACCCTCCTTCTTTACAAAAATAGTTCCATAGTGTGTGTTAAACTGGTATTGTTCCTAATTTGTGTTTTACACCACAATCCAAAAAAGAATTAGAATATTTTTAGTAAGACATCAGAAATATATGGGGTTTCCCATCTCAGGTATAATCTGAATATATTCCATCACCTCTGTAGAGAAAACTGTGCATATCTAACAGAATTTTACAGTTTTACATGGCCTACGGCTCAAAAAATGCTAGAAGCAGTCCTTTCCATTTTGTTCACTCAAATAATATTGTTATCATTGCAAAAATTCTTGAAGAGAAATTTGAAAGCAAATACCTTGCTCACTCATCATTTAAGCATTGAAAGGTATATTTTAAAACACCTTTTTTGAAGTGACTGCTCCATTCTCAAATTCACCATCAGTATCTACAAAATGCAAAACTCATTGAATTGCCACATACGATTTTCTAACATGCTTTGGCCATACAGAGATGAACATAGGTAATATTTTTTTCAGTTTGTTATGGATAAAAACATTTATGGAGACAAAAAGGAATTATCCTTGGACTTTTAGATGCTCCTGCCAGAACTCAAAAGTTCCAGAACTCACAGAGGCAGAAACACCTGAAAATGAAAAATTATGGATTGGAAGAGTGAGCTAAATTGTTTTCAAGACTGAAAAGTAATTACTTCAAACAAACAAAAATCAAAAACAACCCCCCAAAAAACTAAACCCTAAACCTCTGTTTCACATTTGTAAAAACCCTAAAGAAAACTTTATTTTATATAATTTCTTCTTCCTTATGAAGTTGTTTGAAAAATTAGTATGTATAGGAAAAGTTTCTTGCGTGCAGAACAAAAATTTTTATATGGGATTACATTAAATACGATTTTTAAAGGCTGTTTAGCAGTTTTGTGACTGCATTTTCTATGGAATACAAGTATTTTGTGTATACCTTGAAATAACTTTTACAAAATAACCTGCCTTAACAAAGGCCTATTATTAACAAACGTGCCTCACAGCACACCCTTACAGCTGAAATTTTAATACCTTTACTGCTGACTAACAACAGATTAAACAGGGCACTGGGAAAGTGATGGAATGTTCCTGCAGGAGTATGGGACACACTGTAATATTGGGAAATTTGGGAAGAGCTGCAGTGGGATGTTCAGAGGAGGAACACAAGGTAGAGGAAGGAAGGGGCCTGGGGAGGTTGAAGCTGGAGGAAGAAGAGGTGCCTGTGTGTGCCAGGCAGGATGGCTGCTGCCAGGACACAGGACAGGCGCAGCTGAGGGCAGGAGTAGGATTTGGCTGCAAGGATTCAGAGAAGAAGGAAATGATGGAAGCAGGGGCACAAGGACCCTACATCTTCATTTTCTTGCTGTTTAGTGACAGACAACCCTTAGATTGAAGGATGTCTGTCTGTCTACATCTTCCTTCATGGTTTTGTCATATTCTGTCTTTCCAATCTATTTTCCAACTAGTCCTATATGATGATGGTATATTATCCCTGAGAAAGTCATATTCTGATGATAAAAAGAAATGAAAGTGTGAGGCCTTAGTAAAAGGCTACATTTAAACTTTTATTTTAGTCGCATGATGTATGACTGTTCTCCACTGGTTTTAGCACATAGGAGTCCATCTCAGCATCTTCTTTTTAAACAGACTTATGCTTTGTTGACAGGGTTGCTCTGTAGGTTAAGGCATAAAATATCTCAAAAACCTTTCTTGTCTGTACTTAAAGCCTGGTTCTTGTAAATGAGTAAGATTTTAGGGGATGTACCAGCAATCTGATCATAGTGTAACTACTCTTTATTGTCATTAATGCACAGGTGGGTCAGTTGAGCTCACTTGCTGGTGCTGCCTTTCTCTGATGAAACACTTGAAATTCCGGTTAGTGAGACCTTCTTCAATCAATGTGTAGCACTGAGGTAACCTGCAGTGTCAAGTTGTTCAGGGCGTTTTCCAGATAAGTATTCTCTCCTGGAGTGTCCAATGTCAGAGCACAAAAAATCATATATCAAATTTTAAAATCCCTTCCTCTCTCAAAAGGCAATGAATTTAACTTGGTGGAAGGATAATTACCCACTTTGCTTACAGACATTTTCCATATTCTTACTGTGTTCTTCCAGCAAAAGTTAAGTGAGTGGGTCCCTCTTCAATGGATCATTTTGCTCTCTGGCTGGTCTCTCACAGAAACCCAGCAGCAGGCATCCAGTAGATCAGTTCTATCAATGTAAGTAGGCTGCTCTGTGCCTATATTTAAGAAAGATTCGCTATTCCTAAATGAAGATGAGACATATTATGTCTCTGATTTGCCCCCAGAATTTCCTACATTTTTTAAATTAAATGTAAAAACAGTAAAAGCAGTAAAAACTGCTTTGAATTTACAAAATATCCTTCGATTTACAAGACTTCTGCTTTCCAGCTGTCAGTAATTAATCTGCCAGGTCAGTAAAAATCCATGTAGAGGCAAGATTTATTTCATACCTGGGGAAACAAGCCTTGCTCGCCTCCCTGAATTCCCAGCCAGTGCTAGGAAGAAAGGGATTTCTCTTTCTTGGTTCCTAACAGCATTTCAAGAGCTGGAAATGAAAATTGCTGATGGGGGCCTTGCACTGTTGTTACTGGAGCAGACTTATTTTCATGTGTTTCAGAAATTCGTTCTACCCTTTTTTCAATTGCTTGTGTCCTGATCCTATTGAAATGTTTTTTGACTAATGCTGTCTTGGTGTGATTTTTTTAATGAGTTCCCACTCCCAAACACCTTTCCCAATATTACCAAAACCAAGGCTACTGAAAAGTAAACTGTTTTCCATTATTTAAATTTCGGTTGATCTCATTCTTAATGATTTTGGAGAACGTGGTTAAAATTTGGTGGTGGAGCAGCACTTGTGATGCCTCTGTGCCTCTTAACATCTCTATAAAATTTGATATAGTCTAGGTTTAACTCTTAACAGGATTAAATAGGAAAATTACCTCATTTGCAATCTACCTTTTCTCACTTTTAACAAGCACAAATGGTTAAAGAAGTTGGCTGATGTGAATGCAGAGGCAGCAATAAATGGTGAAATGGGAGAGACACATGCAAAGGAAAGGTGAGATTAGGTCAAGAAAACTGACAGGAAGGAGAAGCTGGTCCAGGAGTTGGTTGACTGGGGACAGGAAAAAACATTTAATGGTGAAGATCCAAAAGCAAAAAGTAGCTAGGACTTGAGATTCTGGCAAGTAATGTATGAAGGGCAGAAATACTTTAATTTGGGAGGATGACTTTTGACTTTGCAACATGGATAGTGAACATTTAACTTGGGATTTATTTGCATGCTGAGAATGTCTTTTGTGATTCAAGAAAATCTGATCTTTCTTTTCATTTCTTCAGTACCAAGGAGAAAAACACAAGAATTCAGAGGAAAAAGTATTGATAGAATAATGGCCAAAACCCGAGATTATTAAAATTAATAGGAACTTTCCTAGAAAAAGCATTTCATTCTATCTTCAGCAATAAATTGCTGCAAACTCTTCAATTTAAAAAAATCATCTCAGTAAAGTATTTGTACAGAATTATTTTAATTAAGCCTTATTAGAATCCCCTTAGGCTTAGGTTTTACTGTGTTATTAGAGAAAATGTGAAAGTTTACATTCAAATGGATTTATTTGTTCTTGAATATGCTTAACTAAAGTTGAAGAAAGACAGGTTTTTCAATACCTTCTGGACAAATATAGATACATAGAATGTGCATCAGAAAGGCCATTTCTGGTCTGTAGCATTATTTTTCATACTGGCAAATGTAAGCTAAATCTTTTCAATCTATAAAGTTCCTCCTTTTCTTTTTTTATGCTTTAGTCATTCATCACATGTATGATGAATACACCAAATGTGCAATATGTTCAGCTCATCTGAAGGAAATTTTATTTTTTCAGCATGAAACTGAAGTTAATTTACAGTTCTGAGAATTCTTAGAAGTAAATTATTATACAAAATCATGTGTTGCTACACTAAAATGTAAAACCTTGAAAACATGAAGCAATGCAAGAAAAGCCAGGGTTAGAGTGAGGAATTTTTTCCTGCATTACACAGAAATTATTAAAAAATAGTAAAACTAGAAACAGCAATTCACAGAGAATTTCCAGTTTTGCCTCCATGGTACACAGATACAGGGAAGAACTCACCTGTGCTGGGTATCACTGTCCTCTCTCACCATCACTCTTTAGACAACTGTTTTTCTGTCTCCCTCACAACGCTCTTTTATGCCAAAACCTAAATTTTCACTGAACTTCCAGGTGTCAATGATGAGCAGTTGCTTCAAAAGGTGAGGTAGTTCTTTGATGACAGGCCAGAAACGGAAGCATCTCTGAGGTCTTAGTGGGGAAGACTTTACTTCCTGTGTATTTGTCTTGGTTTGAAAAGACAGGTGTGTCTGCCAGGGAAAGCTGGAGCTTCCCTTGGAATGGAGAATGTAAACCCCCTCCCTCCAAATTATTATAATTTTACAATAAAGAGGTTTTCAGCAAAGATATGGGAATAGGAATAACAATTCTTTACTAGGAAAATTAAAAAATACAAATGCANAGCCTTCTCAAGGCATCAACAGGACCCCAGGAACACCTTGTGTAGGGACATCCCTGAGCATCAGAGCTGAGNGACCTCTTCAACCAGTTTCAATAGATCGAGAATAGAATACATCTTATATTGCAACCCAAGACAGTATGAAAAACTCCAAGGGCAGGAGGAAGTCCCTTTGCCCCTCAGAGACTTTGTGGAGACTTTGCCTCCACAGAGGGATTCCAGTGGGGTGAACAGAATGAGAATGAGACGAGCTCTCTGCCTCTGGGCACTGATGTGGAAACAAAAGTGTTGTTCACTACAGCATTTGGATTTGTGCCCAACCCAGGTAAACAGCAAAATAACTCTGGTCACCTCAGGGTAGTGTTTAAGTTGTCAAGATAATTATGTATCACAAAAAAATCATAAAATCACAGAAAGGTTTGTGTTGGAAAGGAGCTCAAAGNCAAACCATCCTATGATGCTCTGACTCTGAGCATGTGCTGGTGACAGGAGATGTGTGTTTTCTATCTCAACAGCAAGATGTCTGACAAAAGTGAATTACCAGTTTCATCTTTCCAGCTCAGTCCTTTGTGAGGCAGGACAGCAGCACTGGTGTCACCAAACAGGCTGGGCAGACATCACAGTGACACCTTAAGTTTCAGCTTTCATGTATTTCACATTCTGTGCTGCCCAGGGGGGCAGTTCTGAGCCTCACATTCAGTGTCACTCAGCTCTTCACAGAGCAGGGAGACACAACAAATCCTTTTCCTGCTGAAGACCAAGGACAACTTTCAGGCCCAAAAGCACAAACAAGGGTGGCTGAAGGGAGGAACAAGGAGGATGGGACCTCACAACCTGAAGCTGTAATTGGACAATTAAACCCCAATATGCAAATGGGCCAAAACTTATAAAAATGTAAGATTTCGTGACCAGTCAGCCATTTTGTGACCATTTTGGGTCCACCTTGGGTGCAGCTGTGGTCAGGCCGTGTCCTGCCCAAGGTGGATCCTGGAGGCCTTTCAATAAATATCTACTTTATTCTCTAGCTCTGTCCAATCTCTGTTCCAGCTCAGCCTTCTCAAGGCATCAACAGGACCCCAGGAACACCTTGTGTAGGGACATCCCTGAGCATCAGAGCTGAGGCTGCCTCTGGGCACTGATGTGGAAACAAAAGTGTTGTTCACTACAGCATTTGGATTTGTGCCCAACCCAGGTAAACAGCAAAATAACTCTGGTCACCTCAGGGTAGTGTTTAAGTTGTCAAGATAATTATGTATCACAAAAAAATCATAAAATCACAGAAAGGTTTGTGTTGGAAAGGAGCTCAAAGATCATCTCTTTCAGCATCCAATCAACAATTTAAAGAAATCAAGCCTTCTTGCAGTGCTCCAGCAGCAGGCATGGAATTTTATATGGATTTGAGGTTGCAATATATCTCTGAGGGCTCAAGAGACCAGAATTTCATCCATCTTGGCCAGTTTTTCAACCCCTGGCCAAAAAAGGGAACCCAGAATGCCTTTCCTCTTTTTACTCATGCATTAGTTTGCCCTAGTTCCCAGAGATTTTTACAGCAAGAACATAATCTGTGAGATCTTCTGCTCATTAGTGCTGTGTCTCACATGGACCTACAGTGCCCTATTCCTTTTTCCTCTTGCTTTAAAACCCCTGCAGCCTTAGAAGCTGGTGTTCATGGAATTGCTGCAGAGGCATCACACAGGAGCCTCACTGGGGGCTGGGGGAGAGAAAGTCTCTTGATTTTTTTTTTTCCGAGTAATGGCAGACAGGAACACAGGCCCTTTTCTCAAAGCAGAGACCTGGGGTGAGAAGAGAAATTTCAGCAAAATAGAGAAAAAGTTTCATCCCTGGATGAAAGACTGGGGATAAACTAAGGAAAAGTTCCATCACACAAATCAGGTTACCTTGCAGTTATTTCCTACCTTATTATTTTTTTATTTTGACATGGAACTCTGCCTTGGAGTCCTGTTGCAATCTGTTCACACATGAACTGTGTAACAAGAGCCCTTTTTGATAGGTTTCATAGCTCAGAACTTTCTCATCCAGAAGTTTAGGGTACTTTGTGTCCTGCAGGATGTTGGAGCAGATGTCTGTCACTTTGCTATGCCAAACACCCACTTTCTAGATTTGTTTTGCATGTAAATAGAAAAGGAAATTTTTTGAATGGAAAATTAGATAGATTTTTATCAGCAATGCTTCATAAATGGCTAATTAGGAACATTTTTTATAATATGATTAATTAACAATGCAAATTAAGACATTAACCCAGCTGAAGCATAGATGACTGAACCAGTTGCAAAACCATATATATATCAAGTTTTCTTGACTGAATTTTCTTCCATTGGAGTTAAATCCATTTATGAAGCTAATGCAAAAGCAGTGCACCACTTATATTCTGAAAACGGGACTTAAATGTGCAAAGGAGCCTTTCTTGGTATTTTGATATTTTACACACCTCATGCAATATTGTGCAAAGTCAGGTTATTTGAAGGACATCTACTTATTAATTTAAAAAAAGGAAAAATATTAAAATAAAATTCAACAGCTGAGAAAGCTGAAAATTTTTGAGGATATAAACCCCATTCATTCAGTTTGAAAATAGATGTAACATGTTTATGAGCACAAACTACCAAAATCCAGAAAATGTGAGATTGGTTACTCTGTCATGAGTTCAAGTTATGCTGAATTCCTGTTTCATACATTCCTTCAGCCACCATAAGCCAGTACAGAAACACTGAAAGCCAAACTGTAGAAACTTCAATACAGAGAAAGTACCAGAAATTTATGATATTAAAGTTAATTTGATGTGAAGGATATTGAAAACACCAAATGTTTTGTAGTAGTATGTTTTTGTGTTATCATGGATGCATTATCTATTATTACTGCATGGAAATCTTCTTGTTTCTCTTCTGGAAGATGCCACAATCTTAATTTTTTTAAAATAATCTCTTCCTCAAGCTACAGAGATGAATTAAAATATTTCATTTAGTGTTTATCCAATTTATTCTGCATCTATGATAATAGAGTCCAAGCAAGAAACCTCTCATCTTCTGTCGCCTCAAACAAACAACATAAGACTTAGGGATCCTGAAAGGAGTTTCTTATAGAATTAAAAATGCCAAAAAACAAATGAAAGGGTTTGTCCCCCTTCAGTCCTTGAAGCTGAGTCCCTGTTGTGCTTTGTGTTCTCTCCTGTTGAGATTCCTGGACAGGTAATTCATCCCATCACAATCACTTTCTCCTGCCAGTAGAGGAAGTGCTCATTAACTGGAAGTGATAATAGCAGTCTGGGAGGACTCTACTCATTAAAAAAAAAAATATTTTATTTATATTCTTTCAGTCTTATTGCCAAGAAAAGAAACATGCCCAAAATGCAGTCAGATGGAGCACTTAAGTGACGTTCAGAATTCTTTAGAGGAAGATCTATGAAATAACTACACAGTTCATCAAGCAGATGAATATAAATAGTAGTTCCAATGTTTTAAGTTGGCATTAAACTAACAAAAGGTGTCAAAACCAGCTGAGCTAAGAAAGAAATAAAGCAAACATCATTCTAAGTTGGAATTACAGTGCCTGTGGAATTCTTAAATTGTTCCTCGCGAAGAAAAACACTGAAGGTGCCATAAATGAAAAAAAAAAGAAAAAAAGAAAAATCCTCCATATTCATTAGAGAGTAACAGTTTCTAAAAACAACATCGAAGCTGAAACAGACACCAAAAAATTACTGTTCAAAATGGATGGGGGTGGGAGCTGTTCTTTTGTATAATAACAGTATTTGTAGTGTGTAAATATTAAACTCTCCTTGAACAAAACTTAACTTTTTATTTCATTCTGCTCTGGCAAAAGCTTATTTTGCAAACATGGACCAGAAGCTGGAAGGAACCTCTTTACGCCTTTTTCATGGTTTTCAGCTCTTTAGAATAAATATAATCATAAAATCTTAATGGAATCATAGAAAGGCCTGAATTGGACCAGACATTAAAGACTGTCTACTTCCACCTACCTGACATAGGCAGGAACACTTTCCACTAGACCAGGAATAAAAACAATACATGATAGCTTGAGGAAATGCTGATTTTTCACTGGACTGAATTCAGGTTTTGCATAATATGAATTTCTGTGCCACGATTTCTTTTCACTTCCACATAGTACTTGTGGAGTAAAGTTTCTTTATCATTTTGGCTAAGTTTAAGAGTGTGAGAAGTTATTCTGCTTTTCTGTTTGGCTTAAATTCTTAGCAGGAAATGCAGATGCAGATGTGAATTAACATACAGAATGTATATTTGATGATTGTGCATATGAGATTTCAAAAGGCAAAGCCATTCTTAGACAGTGGGAACAAATGGGAAAGTTATTTAAAATATTACTTCCTTACTGCTTTATGAGTCATTAGGCAGTTGTACTCAACAACGCAGCATTAAAAATTCCAAAATCTCTATTTTGGGGTTCACTAAGTGAGTTACCTGACTAAAGACAGGTACTGCAGAGTGTTTCAGTAACAGGAGCAGGCATTTCATTTCTAGACCATTGACCTCCCTCATTATAGCATGCCTAATAAATGCCATGGAATCAGAATTTTGGAGTTGGAAAGGACCTTGAAGCCCATCCAGTTCCATTCCCTGCCAGGGCAGGGACACTTTCCACCAGAACAAGTTGCTTCAAGCCCCATCCAAGCAGGTCTTGAGCAATCCCAGGGATTCTGACCCTATGAATTGAGTTGGATAAAGCACTAAAAAACATCAAGAGGAAGATGACACCTCCCACAATTGCAGACGTAAAAGTTTGTACCCCTCAGACCTTACAGAATTAAATTACACAGACAATTTCAAGCTCAGTAAGATATGTATGTTGATGCACTGAGAATAGCCCAGGGAATTTAGATATTTCCCATTCACTTTGGCTGCTAAATACACATCTGCTACACAAATTTCTTTGAAAATCTCATTGTTCTTTTTCAAATATGTGATGATATCTATTTAATGCTGTTGAAAAACTAAAACTAATTCAATAGATTAAAGAGACTATAAAGAAGAAACATAAAAAAGAACACTCTAAGAATGTGACTTTAAAAACTACTCTATTGTAGATGATAATTTGATCTTTTCATAACAATATTTAAAGTCTTTTTTCTATCTTTTAAAAGCTTTTCTTTAAATTGAACATGTTGTTTTTTGATTATTGCAGCACTTTTTGCTCTTGGTGAAAAGAATTGTTTTAAAAATTGAAGCATTTATCTGGCTTGTAGTTTGTTGTGGTTTTTTTAATTTAATATTAATTTTATTGTATTTCATAGAATCATAGAAAGGTTTGGGTTGGAAGAAATCTTAAAGCCCATTCCATCCCAGTCTCTAATTAGGAGTGTCTGATGGCAGCTCCAACTCTCACATAAACGAAAAACATCTGCATGCTCATGGTAATGGCAAGTCTCTGTCTCCATATAATTTTTTGTGGCTTAACAACATGTTTGCCACTAAATCTTAGATTCCCAAATTCTAAGCTGAAGGGCAAAATAAATTTAAATTGTGGTTATGCAAATAGAGGGCATGACAAGGGCAGCATTTTAAGGGGTAGTGGAAAGGAGACTCCACTGCTGCCTGAAATGCTGCACGTGCACTTTGCTCTTTACAATGTTTTACCTTGCTAAGGTGAGGAATATGGAGAACGTGTGTTTTTGACAGAGGTATTTATCCATTTCAGAATAGAAACATGTACAGGCAAAACTCTTCTTTCCTTTGAAGACCGAGTAATTGGAGATAATAGCTAAATTCTTTTACCTCTCCTGCTAGTGGGCTCAGCTTTTGTGCTTCTTCTGGTAAATGTTCCTCAGAGGAGGGAACTCTTCTCTCCTCAGGTCTCCTCTTTGTGACCAGAGACCTAACCAGTGTTGTACATCTGCTGCCTCCTCCTCTGGCTCAAAGATCCTTGACTTTGCTCTTGTAAATTTGTACACCTTCCCAGCCAGAATGAGGAAATTGTGTGACCCCAGGGCAGCCTGAACTCTGCTGATTCTGGCTTCTGAGAAAACATGACATGGTAGAAAACTGAGGGTACCACATTATCATGCCCACACGGCAGGGGGATGTTCAAGTCATGACTGGTTGGAGACAAGGCTTTAAAGAAGAAGTAAAATTCAGATAATTGTGTCAGAGCCAAGATTCAAGGCAATAAAATTCCTGGACATAGCTCAGTATGTAGACAGGCAACTTGTAGACCTAATCATAACTGGAAAAAGAGCTTAAAGCCTTATTGAAGACTGGATTCTTGGAGACAGGCAGGTGGGATTAGCAGGATTGTATTTATTGGTGGACATGAGGGCACTTTCCAGCAGCTTCTCACAGGAGCCACCCCTGTAGCCCCTCTGCTTCCAAAATTTGGCCACGCAATACCAATACATAGGTGTAAAAACACCAGGTATCTTTAAAAATTAAATTTGATGTTAGTTTGACAGATCCCTAAACTCAGTAAGTTAACTCTTGTCAGCTGCATGCAAGAATGCTTTTGATACATAATGAAGGTTAAAAACAATATTTTGCTTTGCATGTGTGGTTATTTTCTGCTGCTCATCTGAAAAGTTGCATGTTTTCTCTTAGGGCTCTGTATGTTTAAAATTTGCTGCTGATTCAGGACTTCTAAAGTGCACATCCCATATTCTCACTCCAGTCTTGTGTGTGGAGATTTGATAAACTTCTGTCACTAAGATTTTTTAAATAAAGTTTTATTTCATTAAAAACCAGCTTGGTTAGCAAGTTCCCCATCAGTCTTATTTGCAGTTATTTGTGTTCGTAATTTGAAATGTGAACAGTCCTTCAAAGGCAATGAAAGAAGATGGTTAGAGTACTGAGATTTAAAATGCAGCAACAGTAAATGCATCTGAAGATTTTAAACACAAGATTTATATCCTGATTTACATGTTTTAAACACATGGATAGACTAGCAATATGAAAAGTGCTGTTGTTCAGTATTAATTTACAGCATAATCACTAAAAATGTCACAGGATCTGAAAGAATCTGCCTAATTGTGATGTCTGATTTAAATCCATGTTTGCAATGTTTACTTTTACTCTGTATTGCAATTGCTCTGGAAGCAATGCTATGGCTGTATGAGTTACCATTTGGTGAGATAATAATGGGTGGGTACTGATTTAGAAGGCTGTGTTACACCTCATACCTAAGAATAATGTGTGTTCAGATTTTGACTACTGACAATGGGCAAAATCATCCACTCTGAACTCCATTATGTATTTGTTTCCTATTCACCTTGTCCTCATTGTATATTTTACATGTATTTCATGCAAGGAAATTCAAGTCAGTTGATGGGGTTAGAGTGCACAAAGGTTTTTTTGCTCCTGACACTAAGTCTGAAATCAGTTCCAAATTTAACAGATTAATTAAAAGAGAAAAAAATCAGTAAAACAAAAGCCTTTCTCACCAGGACAAGGTCACCAAGCAATCGATTCTCTGCTGCACATTCGACCAACTTCAGCTTTTGTTCATCTGAATTTCTCACACTTTTCATTGTAAGGGTAGACTTGCAGATCGGCAGTCAGTAAGAAATCATGTCTGAAAAATAAGCACTTGCAGTAACTTACCAACCCTGACTGCAGACCTATGATTTTTCTAATTTGAAAATACTTCATAGGCCCTTGATTACACCAGTAGGTTAAGGGTGAGGAGTCAGTCAGGTTGAGCACAGCCAGTGCCTAAATAAAAGAGTGGAGAGGCCATAAGTCTATCCAACTTAAAGAGGCCCCCTTTATTTCCATAATCCATTATTTCCATACTTGGGAGGTTTTATTGACATATCTAATAAAAAATGGGCTGTGCTGATCTGACAGTGCAGGGACTCACAGCATCATTTAGCTTGCTTTCACTTTTGTCCAGTGGTCAATTAAGTATTGTCTGACTCACTTTAGCTGTCTCAACACCAGATGGTAGTAACAGTCTTACAAACCTGCTCAATCCCTGCATAGAAAACAATAGATTCTCCTGTTAAATGGTGCTGGGGGAGGCATGTGTGCACAAAATTTAAGTTTCAGCAGAGGGAAAGGCACAGTCCTGCACAGCTAAGGAATAATACTCTGCAGCAGCACACACCTGGATCTGAGCAGCTTGAAATGAAGCATGGCAGAGAAATCTGAGCAGGACATTTGAGCTGTCACTGTACCTGGGTGTCAAATAAAGCCAACAGCATCCCAGGCGGCTCTAGGAAGAACATTCCTTCCTCTCAGGCTGTCACTGGTGAGAGCACACCTGTGTCCACGTCTGTGCTCCCCAGCACCACGGAGAGAGGCTGCTCCAGGGCCATAAAGGTGATTAAGGGACTGGAGGTGATTAAGAAAAGCTGCCAGTGGAGAGCTTTTTATCCTATATAAGAGAAGGCTCAGGAGGATTTCATCAATGTGTATAAATACTAAGCAGGACAAGAGGTGACAGGCACATGCTGAAATACATGAAATTTTGTGTCAACATAGCAAATGCCTGTTTTACTGTGAAGGAATCAAATGCTGGACCAAGTGTTCAGAAGGTTTGGGGTGTCTCCATTCTCAGACATATACACAATCTCACTAGATACAATCCTGAACAATTTGACTGGGTTGTCTGTGCTTTGAGCAGAAGGAGATGGACTAAACATCTACATGGGTCTGTTTCATTCTGTGACAATGATTTATGAACAACGGAGATCTGAGAGGAATTCCCATCAAAAAACATCTAAATTATTTGATGGATTTTTTACAATCTAGTGATGTTCAGTTAAAAGACATTTTATCAAGTAGACATTGAAGCAATTTTTAAAATATCTGTAAAAATAGAAGGGGACTGAAAAATACTATGCATTCCTTAATAAATAAGTATCAAATAGAGCAAGGGTGTGTATGAATGATTATGTTTCTAACCATCATATGTGACTATTATCTTGAATAAGGAATAGTTCCTAATTGAGAAATCCTGTGTCAGGGACTAAAATATTCATGCCTTAAACATGGTTATGAAGGAGTTTTTCCCATTATAGCAAAAACTGTATAAAGAAGCTACAACCACAGAAGTCCCCCCCTCCTTGAGGATGCCTGACTGGAGCCTTGGACTGTGAGTTAAACTGCCTGGATAAGATAAAGGGGACACTATAGTTCCATCATCTCAGGTCTGGGGAGAAGTAAACCAGGCTGAGGGAAAAGAATGCAGCCACAGGAAAGCCAGACCCAGCAGAAAATTACCCCTGGCTGGGTTTGGGGTGGAGAGAGCACAGCCCACAGAGGGCAGGTTTGCACAGAGTCCCCCCAGCTGAGGGGGCAGGAGGAGGTTTCAGGTGTGTGGTGTGACCTTGGTCAGAGGCACTGAACACCCATCCTCCCTCACACAAACCAGCCCAGCTGTGGAACCCCAACCCCAGAAAGGGTTATCTCCACATCCACGGGACATCCACGTGGGAGGCAGCTGAGGGGGAGTCAGAATCCATCACAGACCCAGTTTAATGGTCTCACTGAAACATTCCAAACCACATGCCATGCATCACATCCCGGTCCCCATATTTGTATTTGATCATCATCCCACACTCCAAACGGCCTTTACCTGCTTGATCAGAGCACCTGTTTCACAATCATGGATTACCTGGGATACAGTGTATGTGGTTAAGTCCACCCCTTGATTACAAGCCCACCTCTATGTCACATCTCTTCCCTCATGACCTGAGGCATCCTGGGCCTCCTGAGCCAAAAATATCATCTTGTCAGCCTGATACACATGCTTGTTGTTGTGATGCCCCTTGTTAGCCCAGCTCTCAGGTACATGATCTACAGGATGTACTTACACACCAAAATTCTCTGCCTGGGCAGCCCAGGTGGTTTTTCCATCTGTGCTGCCAACCGGCCTTTTTCTCTCACCAAGCCACTCCCACAGAGCATTTGCTGCCCCCCACGAGTCAGTGCAGAGGTGGAGTGTTGGCCACTTGTCTCACCCAGTGATGGCCAAAGTCACCTGAATGGCTTTCAGCTCTGCAGTTTGACTGGGGCCACCTTGTCCTTCAGGACTGCCTCACCTCACCACGTAGGGTTCCATATTTCCATTTCCTACTGGTCCCTATGGAGTGGCAAGATCCATCAGTGAAGAGAGCACGTTGCTGTCGCGGTGCCTGTATTCCCGTGCTCAGCCAGCCCCGGCACCACGGCAATACGGTGGTTCTTGGCTGACCAGGAGCGCAAATGTGTCGATGGCGGGAAGAAGAACAGAGGGACTCTCCAGAGGTACGACAACAACGAGTTTATTGGGGACTCACGAGGGAGAGTCCTCCCCTCAGAGCGTCTGCCTCAGAAGAGACCCCGACCCCAGAGGAACAACAGGTTTTAAGGAGGGCGTTGGAACATAGGGATGTGTTCGATAACAGACCAATAAGAAAATCTCAGGGTATAGCTCAAAACAAAATAAACATACACAACAACCATTCAGTGGGAAATAGGAGGGGGAAGCCTGGATCCTGTGCAATCACTCGACACTCTCCCTGGAATCTTCCAGACTCAGGGAGAGGCCCCGAGGTGATGGACAGGACCAGGGGGTTATCCAACATAAGATTGGCATGTAACAGGTGTTTGGACAAACCAAAAATTGACAGCAGCAACTGCTGCANAGGTGACTCCTCAAACCCAGAAACAATGAAGATCACTTTTTTTTTTCCCCCTCACTGACCTCACTTTCCTTCTCAGCCGTGGAAAGACTGTCCAAGACCATGGACAGATTGGAAAGACTTGACCAAACTAAACAGGAAATCAGAATCAGAATCATTAGGTTGGAAGAGACCTCCAGGATCATCAAGTCCAACCCAACACTAACCTCCACTAAACCATGGCATCAAGTGCCACNAAGCTATAGGGAACTGAACAAGGGGCGAGTACAGAGAATAAACCATTTGTACAAAGAACATTCTGAAATACATAACAAAATGAAAAATCCGAAACCCACACCACCACACATTGCTTTTCATTTTCTGGTAGCCAATTATATGGAGGGCCCTTCTGGGCATGTGTAGTCATCTCCTCTGATGATAATGGCAGTTAGAAATTTTCATATTTGGGTCCAGTTCATGATGATTTCCAAGACCCCTGGGCAAATAGGGTTTCCTATTAAAGCCCACTGTGTGAACAGAGCAATCCACTTAACTCCATGTGATGCCTTAAGTTTTGGCTTTCATGTATTTCACATTCTGTGCTGCCTAGGGGTGCAGTTCTGAGCCTCATATTAAGTGTCATTCAGCTCTCTTCACAGAGTAGG
>VXBB01000884.1:19171-65030 GCA_013399915.1 Illadopsis cleaveri | reverse complement strand
TACTTTATTACTCTTTCTGTAAAAAACTTTTTTTTGATATCCAGCCTATATTTCCCTTGGCCTGTATGTCCCATGTCCCACCAGTACAGACCAGAGTCTCTGCTAGTGGGACCAGCTACCTCCTGCTTGAGAGAGAGGGGACACAAAATGAAGTGATGGGTGGTTTTACCCGCAGGACTGAGATGGTTCTGTATTCCANATAAATCCCTACTTTATTCTCTAGATCTGTCCAGTCTCTGTACACCAACTCACTGCCAGTGATGTCATGGAAAGAATGGCAGCAAACTGTGCTTCAGGTGACTCCTCAAACCCAGANTTTCTTATCTATGAAATCCCACCTAAATTATTTTTATTTTAAACCCAATAACTAATTACTTGAAGTCTGCAATGTGGACTCCATCAACCAATTACAGAAATCCACCTAAACCTATGAAGAAGGAAGAAAAAGGTGAAGAAGGACTCAGACAACACCGACACGTATACTCACAGGTATACTAAAATCCCAAAATCCAAGTTTCCAGAATTCCAACACATGACCACACAGAGGACGTGAGGAAGAGGGATGGAAAACTCACCTCTGCCTTGTCAGTACAGGTACATGACTTCAGATGAAGAGCAAGCACCTCAGGAAATTCTTCAGGGATAAATCTTCTCCAGCTTCCAGTGGGCACATCCTCAGGCAGAATCAGAGGCTGGTGTCGCTTCCTATCCTCTCAAAGGGATGTGCTACTTTAAAAACCCAGCTGAAAAATAAATTCAACTCAAGCTACTCCCTTCCATCTCACCTTCCTCTGCTACTTCCAAGTAACAGAAGGAATCTGAATGCCAACAGTCATAGCCAAGTTCAGGAGGACACTTTACATGCTTAATTGCATGATCTTTTATGTTTTCTTAATTTGTAACTTTTTCACAGTTGCCTATATATTTGAGAGTACCTTGGACACCGTTTGTTCAAGACGTGCTTTAACATCTGCCTTGGAAGTGGGGACAGAAAAAGCCTTTTTTTCCTCACAAAAGCAGATTCTGAAAAATCAATCAAATGGGAACATTTATTTTGCAAGCTCTATCAGCTCAGTCTCAGTATGAAAGATTGATTGTATGGACTTGAGTGTCTTAAAATATATTTTCAGTGCAAAAATACTCACTTTTTTCAGGGAATATGTTTGATATTAAATCAAATGCTCAAAGATAATTTCTGATTTACATTAATATTTAAGATCCTCTACAAGACTTTTATGGGTACAGCTGTGCACCAGTGCAATGTGAGGGATTCTGCTAAATGAATTCTATCAGGATAGCCTTTTTCTCACAGAAAACCACACTTGAGTTTATTCATCGATAATATTTTACTCTTTAAGCATTTTCTTGTAATTCTGATTTTTTTGTCCAAGAATGTTATACTTTATCTATACTCTAGAAAAGTTCAACTGTGAAAGAAGGGACTTTTCAAAGGCCAAAACATGAATACTCATGAAGGCATAGCGTTGTTACTCCTCACATGTGGCACACATCTCCCCTCTGGGCATGCTGCCAACAAACACTTGCCAGATGATGTAATTTTGAGAGCCTGACAATTTTTCATTGGGAAACAAAACCTTAGGGCAGTGGGAAGAGAGGGAAAACCTTCAATTTTTTAGGTTTTTTAATGGTCACTACTAATTTAAGCAAAACTACTGCTTTTATCAACAACAGAGGTGGGAATATTTAGAGCAACTGGGAAAAATAGTGAGGTTGAGGTTGCTGCTTTGAAATAAGACTGAGACAGAGGAAGTGGGATACAAGGGCAGCAAAACAATGGGACTTAAAAAAACCAAACCACATAAAAACACTTCACCAGAAGACAGAAAAGGGGATAATAAGACATTCAGATAATGCACAGAAATATTTGTGGCTTCTTACAGGCAGCCTTGCCCTTGATCACTGCAGGTCAGAACAATCACACTATTGATTTACACAAAAAAAAGAGGGAAAGAGTGACCAGAAAATATCATGGTTTGTTTGAAATTAAGGATTCTTCAAAAATGAAATGGAATGGGGTTGACTGACAGTGCTGAGGTTTTATTTTTTTCTTTAGGCAGAAGAAATTTAAGAATTGGGTTTTTTGAAGCTTATTCTGGAAGGAAGAAAAGGTAGATTCACAGGACTTACAGACAGAAGTTGAGTGTAGCAGAAAATGACATAGGCACTTGCCCCTTTTATTCACTCTGTCAATTACTTTTCTAGTAGTGAAAAGGCATTTGTGTTTTAGCAAAATTTATTTAATAATTTACTGCTACTAATGTGGGGCCACCCTTTTGCAGGCATTAAGAGGCTGGACTTTTGATAGTTACAAGCTTTATCCAAAAAAACTTTCTTCAAAACACAGTGATTTTTTTTTAAAAGTACAGCTCTCAGCATTTGCCAGAAAACAGATACCAATCCTTCAATTTGTCTGCAAATTGTCTACTCTTTGCCAGCTTTTTCTCCTATTAGTAAAAGACATGCTCTGATTTATCCCATCTGAGTGGGTCTTTGTGATTTATTATTTTTTCCTAAGGGATGATTCAAATGCATTGGAATATATATATATTTAGACTTGATAAAATACTTTTCAGGTTTGTGGAAGGGTTTCTAGCATTATTTTGGTTGACGTTTTATATATCACATATCTCATGGTTTCCACAGGCTTTAGAGAGCTGAATATTTCTAAAAAGTTTTTATGTGTGGTCCTGCCAGATTTCTAGTAAAGGAAATTAGTAATATCTGTATTGTGATAGGCAGTAATGGTTTCCATCTGTTTCTGACATCAGACAAAGTTTTGTCTTCTGCATGCTAAAAAGACACAGTTACTAAAACTTTAGCTTCCATCTGCTCTCACACCTAAACATAAGCTTGTCTTTACACAAACCCAAGAGTTTCAGAACAACATAGGGTAAACAATGAGTGAAATGATTACAAACACTGGTAGTATATCCCCTTCTGGTGCTTAGTGGTTATTTTTGGGTTATAGTTTGTGTCCTTGCTTCATGCACATCATTTCATACAATGCTGAGAAGCCTCTCTGCAGTGATTACTGCACATTAATCACACTAAATGGCATCACTGGGACAGAAACATTTATGACTACATCTCATAAAGGCCATCAGAGAGTTAAACGAGTGTCTCTCACTGCTTCACTTGGAAAGGGGTAGGAACAGTAAATGGATTGCACAGAGGAAATTGCAGCTGTTAAGAACACTGTTTAAAGAATGCAGTGCTGAAAAGCCTAGTTTTAAATCTCATTAAAATTGCAGCACAAACTGACAGAACCAGAAAACTCAAAGCTAAGGTCATCACCCTGTTGTTAATGAAAGCTTCTTCTGTAAAACCAAATTGTGGGAGTGCCACGACCTTAATGTGATGAATTCTGATTTAAGTGCATTTGAAGAAATATATATTAATCAAAATACTATATATGAGCAACATGATTCAGTTTAATAAATTATTGGAATGACAATAGTTAGTTGAGTTAAGGGATTTCTGTAATAATTGTTGAACTTGATGTGACCATTTTGATTAATTTTACATCATGAAGTAAGGCACTGCACCAGAGTGGCACCAGCCATAAGAAAGAAGAAAATTTTACCATTTGCTACCCAATCATATACAGCGATGAATTATAAAAGTAGAAAAATGATGCAAAGGATAAACCTTTTAAGCTTTCAATTTTTTACAGAGCAGTTGTTAATCATTTGAGAAGTAACATATAAGGTTAGCAGTTGACAGTATGGTTAATGCCACATTTCAGTTGACTACCAGATGACAGAATTATTCATGACTGAAAGCTGCATTTGGAAGACTGTATTTGAGCAAGGGTACCAATGCACAGCATGTAAACTGAACATATAATAGCCCTGTTGTTATTTAAAACAATGGGGACTTAAAACTTGGAAGAACGCTTAAATCAATGTTTCTCTCAGGTTTTTTGTCCCTACTGTCATTGTCTTCTCCTTTTCTTCCCACACACAGGGAAAATTAAAAATAACTTGTACATTTGCATAGGTTTTTGATACCAGTTTACAATTATGATGAAAGCTTTCTAGATCTGCAGAAAGCATTGCAAATTTGTCATCCAAAAATAATGTTCTATCCTGGAAACTCTCTTAGTTCTTTGTGTTCACATTCACGACAGCTGATGAGAATTTTGTCTGTAATATTGATGAAGATATGCCAGGCAATTTATATATGGTGGGGACATGCTGGAGGAAATCAAGAACAGCTGTCTCTCACTTTGTGCTGTCTGTCTGGAAAGGCAGCTCTGCTCAAGTTCTCTTTTAATGTGAATTTAGAAAATCAGGGGATAAAGATTAGGTTTAAGTGATTAGAAATGTGTGTTCACTTGGGTCTTGTGCTGAAGCTGTAATATGGAGTGAGACTGAGAAACACTGCTTCTTCAACAAAAACTTACTTATTTTTGCAAACAAGTTATGTTCTCCCCACCTCCAAATAAAAACAGGATGGTAACATGGAAGTCACATTACTCAGCCTTTATTGGAAACAGGGACAAATTGTACCTAATTTTCTGGGAACCAAGAGGTTTTTACACACTTGCCAGTAGGGTATGCCCCAGTGTATGCTGGGCAGATCATGAGGTGGAAAGGGTCTTCTTCTGTGCAACTTCACTTTTATTTCTTTTTTATTTTCCTAAAGCACTTTCAACCTGTTCTCCTGCCGTTATATCCCTTTTAATGACCTATTCTCTCTTTCCAAGTAACAGAAAGTGGTGACCTACAAAGCAGATAAGTCCAAATTAATTTTTGTCCTTTGATTAGAACTAGTGTAAAGTAGAATTGGAGAAGCTTTGGTGCCTGCAAAGGAAGTGGGTAACATCTTTGAATCTTGCATGCCTTTGTCACTCTAAAGGCTTCATCACATTGCTGTGAGTCTGCCTTTGTCTACCTCTTTTGCTTAATAATTGTCCTTAGGTTAATGTAGGAATAGCCAGAAATTTTAGGGGGCCAATCAAGGAAAAAGTATGATTCATGTATGTGAGTCATATTTGAAAATTACAGAACAAATGGATGGAATAGAATGTGTTTGATGCTGTATTTGAGAAAATTTACAGCAGCCATACTGTATAATTGGCTCCCATCTTTCATTTCTTCAACAAACTATCCTTTTGTGTTAGCAAGAATTCTTTCAAAGCTTTTCTTACAATTAGATTCTCAATATGTTTTGTACAAATGAAAGCTAACTCCAGTGAAAAAGGCCAATTTCAGCTTCATTACGATAAAGTTGAAATAGAAGAAGAGTTCCTGACATGAAGAAAGCGCAGACAGACTTGCATATAAAAATGAGAAAGAATTTGGCCCTTTCTAAATGAAAATTTGATTCAGCACAGCTCTTCTAGGACTGGATTTTTTTATGCTTTAAAAAGGTATTGCAATCACTAACATTGGTATCCACCAGAAAATATCTGATACTCTTTACTGAAGTTTGGGCATTGATAGAGTTTTATGTTTTCTTGACTTTTTTTCTTTTTTCCAGAAGAAAAGCTGCATGCAACACATAAAAAGGCATCATGGTGTTTTTGTGGAATGACCACTGACTGATATCTAAGAAAATTGTTTTGGATAAACTTTCAGTCCACTTGAATACAGCTGTAGTGGTCTGTTAGTGATAAACCTTCATTTTATTCTGTTAATGTATCATAGTTTTACTCAGATATCCTCAGATTGGCACCTGAGATCTTAGAGCACATGGATTATATTCTCTGAATTGTTTGGTTTTGGTTTCAGTGAGGTTTTTTAAGTTTGATTTTCTAGTGCAAATAGCTGCAGGAATTTGTGCCTGCAATAGAAACTGCCCCAGGCGACTGTGCCACCTCATTTATGGTTTAACTCTTGGAAATTCTGAGATTCTTTAAATCTAGAGGGATTGTCCCATCCTTTTACATTTTCCAGTCTTCATTGGTGTTACTTTTTGAAACACTGAGAGAATTGAGGCAACAAATGACTCAGAAGCTGCCCACCACGTGCATCACATGTTGCACACACTCACAGGGAGGGGGCTCTCCGTGGTCAGCCAGCACCACTCCTGCCACCCCCAGTGGGAGGGAGGAGAGATTTGGAACAGTAAAGGCGAGAAAACTCATCAGTTGAAATAAAGATAGTTTAATAAGCAAATAAAAGGGGAGCAGGGGAGGAGGGGAGAGCCCACACACGAGTGATGACAATGATGCAATCACTTCCCATGTTCTAGAAGTTGCCCATTGCTGCCCAGCCAGTCACTGAGCAATGGTTACCTGCCCTAAATCTCCCTCCCTGTGTCAGTTTCCCACAGTTACTTCCCTCCCACTTTCTTGCCCATCCCCAGCCTACTTGCTGTAGGGGCAGAGTAGAAAAAAAGAGACACCTTTGATGTTTTAAAAGTACCTCAGCAATGCTCAGACTGGTGTGTAAGCCGCATTGCTTTAGCCACAAACACAAAAAGGGCATTGTATGGACTGCTGGGATGACAAGTATTTACACCTTAGGCAGACACACCACATTAAAAGAAAGCAGACATAAATATTGACTGAATACCTTGTAGACTTATGTAATGCCAAGTAATTTTTCAAAGTATTGGTCCAAGTCCTTCAAGTTTGACTTGGAGCAAGTCTTCAGATCAGAGGATGACTAATGGTTCTGAAACACTGGAGAGAAAATAAGACAAGTGGTCTAACTGTTATTGCAGATTACAGAATCAGAGAATCATTGGTTGGAATCAAGGTTGGAAAATACCTCCAAGATCATCAAGTCCAACCTCGAATGTTTGTAACTACATGCCAGTCTCAGGGGTGATTAAAATCTCCTAGAACCCAACAATGATTCCAACTAGACACACAGTTGGATTCTATCTAGGATTCAGTTCTGGGTGAAGATTTGAGTAATTTCACAAGCTACTATGTATTTTTATGTAAAACAGTTTATCAGAAAATACATGGCAAGCAAACCCAACATATCAGCTATATAAGATTGTTTCTACTTACTCTCAGCAGCAGTTGCTTCAGAGATGCAAGCTGATTAGCACTTGGAGGCAGGAACCAAATAAATTTATTTCAGACTGCACTAGAAATCTGACAGGTGGAATATAGTTGTCAGAACTGGCATTTAGCTCATGCCACTCATTTGACTGTTTCTTCTGAGCTGTAACAACAGGATTCCAGTAAAAAACAATCAGAACTTCAGGGGACAGCTTATTGAGAAGAGATCACAGAGTAATTTCTCCACATGCTGGGATGCTGGCTGACATTAGCATGCCGAATCAACACCTCTTGTTGAGGCCTTTCAACATGTGCCTGTCAATGTTTTGCCCACAAACAAATTAAGAATTACTCTTTTTCCTCCTAAATATTTTCATGATACTTGAACTGGGAAATCAGTCCTGCAACTATTTTTTTAGTGGTTGCTATACTTTTAGCGTGGAATTTTTAAAAGCCTGGCCACCGTTCACAGGTAGGAGGTGCAAAATGCATTTCCAATAGACATTTGAATTATTCAGGCAGCATCTCTACAAATTCAGCTTCTTTTCATGACCCACAATGTTTCCACACCTTTTGTGGTTCAAGTCTGCCTACAAAAACAACCACCTGAAGCTTGTGAGATCACTGACGCTCCCCATTGTTGTGGCTACAACCATAAAACATTTTAACAATATGAAGAAGGATTATCTTCAACACCTCTGCTAAATTGCTACATTAAAATTTTTTAAAAGTCACAGACATATTTTATATTCAAACAAAGTAAGGGTTTTACCTGCTACTTTGCAAAACCATATGCACCAAACCCAAGAGGCTGTCTGCAGAATAAAGTAGGGTTGGTCTAGAAATCCTAGCAGTTAAGAAATGGCTGTATTTTGAAAACATGAGTAGCAAAATATTTATTATCTCTCCAGTGATTAGTGTCTTCTCATTGTAAGATGCAGCTGTGTATAAAGACTTAGTTCCTAAAATTTGTATCAGAAGAAATGTAGAAGGTAAATCCAGCCCTTGCAGAGCTTTGTGGGAACTGCAGGCTTGCTGACCTTTCCCATGGAGATCTTTACATTGATTTTGACTCACTATGTCTGCTAGTATGGAAAATTTGGAGCAACTACTTTAGAAAGTGTAAAGTTGTCCTGAGGTTTTGTTTTTGTCACAACCTGTCTGCAAACTAATTGCTCTAAAGTTTGAGTGTTTTGAATGCTGGCCAGATTTATTCTTGCTTTGTTTTCCTGGCAAAAATGCTGTTCTTTTCAAAAGAGACAACACATGGTCACTTGTGAAACTGGCGTGAGGGGCCTCTGTGTGTGAGCTGTGTTCTGTCTGACTGTTCTACACAGAAAATTGCAGATATTAACTAGCATTGGCAACAAGAGGATAAAATTTTTGTCACCTTACAAAGAGATTCTTAGGTTTTAAGGACTAGGATGTTAATATTCTGGCTGGCAATACACACAGAACTGAATCTGACCTTTCTTCCCTGCCTTCATTACATGAGCTAGAAAGGTTATGGCTCACTCTGGTGCATTCTGCACCTGGGTAAAGATACCCAAGGAATCAAAGGCAATAGTGACACATATGGAAGGACCATAAAAGAAAAAGGCCCCCTAGGAAAAGAACATTTCTTGCTGTGGGGAGCTGACCTTAACATGCTAGTGGTTCCCAGCCAGCTGCTCTCCCACCACCTCACCTCAGCAGGACAGGCAGGGAATAGCAGCCAAAAAAGCTCATGTGTCAAAATAAAGACAGGGACATCACTTACCAAGTATGATCATGGTCAAAACAGACTTTATTTGGGAAAAACTAACCAAATTGGTTAAAATGCTGGCACTGACACCTGGAGCACCTCCTCCATTCCTTTCTCACCTTGGTGTTGTAGGACAGATTCTCACACTCGTTTTTTTGGTGTGTTTTTTTTTTTTTTTCCCCTTGTCTCTCCATTCCTGGGCACAGTTTTGCCCTTTCTTAAATACATTTTCTCAGAGGTGCCACCAGCTTCCCTGCTGGGATCAGCTGTGGCCTGTGGTGGGGCAGTTGTGGAGCCAGGGGGAAGCAGCTGGGAGTGGTAGCCACCGTCTGTGTCCTTCCCAAGGCTGTCCCTGGCATTTCTGCACAGAGATCTCCACACACACACCTCCCCTGCTGCCAAAACCTGGCCACCTACACCCAGTACATTTGCTTTCTTGATCTGTTGAAAATACTGCAAAGATGTAATTGACATTCTCACTAAAGCCTTCTCATTTGTTCCCACATTTTATTTGCTGACACGTATTTTAACATTTTAATAGTTTTCTTGCAAAAAAACCCCACAAATTATGGAAATAGGAGCTCCTAGACCTTTTCACAGGATTCTAAGAAAAGGAGCATATCTGCTAAAATGACTCAAAAGAGTCAGATTCCCAGGTGTAGCGTAAACTTTTGAAAATGTTTACAGATACAGACAGTTTTCCAATCTTGGATAAGTGTCTAATCCTTCTGTGGAACAGCTTGTCCTAGTTTTCATTATTTCTGGCATAGGAGGGTAAATTGCATTCAAGATTCATCATTTCCTCCTGCTGTCTAAAATCACTTTCTTTGAAAAATAATCTATGGAAATTACTTTCCACTCGCAGCCACCTTTAAACTTGTTCAGGTTGAAAGCAGTCCAGTAAATCAGCAGTTCAGAAGAGGATAAATGGTTTTTTCTCTTTTCCTGATGCCTTTCCCAATGCTGTACCACATAAGCACCAAAATGTGTCATTCCAGTGGCAACACCTGTTGGGAATGATGCCAGAAAGTGGGAAAATGAGGAAGCAAAAGGGAAGGAAATACTGTCTCTATGATGCTCCATCTTTATGAATTGAGTGTAAATTGAATTCCCTCTGCTTTCCCAGGGGTGGGGCAATAAATAATTTAAGACCAGCAGGAGAAAAGGTGTGTTACACGTCAGCAGATGGAACATGGCTGAGTCCTGTCTGATGTACTGGAGACAAGGTTTGGGTTTATGGTTTTACAAACATTTCCATGTCTAGACCTTTCATATTCTTGAAAGGGCCCTCACCTATTAGCAAACATCTATTCTTGCCTAGAAATTGAGTATTTCCAGTTTGGAAGGGGTGATTTCCATGCCTTTCTATAGAAGTCCTTCAAGTTGTGTCTTTGGCCTCTGTTTTCTTACCTCTTGAAATGAAGTGATGTCTCTGACTTTATTCACCAAGCTTTGGGGGTTTTTTTAATATTTTAGACAACCACTATATGTTTGCAATGCACACAGTCTCTTGCATGCTCAGTAAGCATTTACACAGCCTTCCTGTCTTTGTGCACCTTCCTTTCACACCCTTCATGTGGGCAGCAGGAAAAGGAGAGAAGGAAAAAATGTCTTGCTCTTCCCTGGTCCACCCTTGTGAACTGAGCCAGAGTGTCAGCAGGGAAGCAGAGAAATGCCACTTCATTGTGCTTAGATTCCTCTAAAAAGCTCTGTTGCAAGCAATCGTAACTGCTTAATTAAATTACTCAAAGATAATCCTATGAAATATGCCCCAAGGTCCCAAAGCCATCTGTCCCCGGCTCTTCCCAGGTACTGAGGCTGTTCTTGTACTGAAATAATTTCTAAGTGCTGTTAACCATTCTTCAAAAATTGGGGTTTTTTTTTATTTGTGGATGCCTCTGTCACTTTTCTGACAAGCTGTCCAATAAAAATATATCAATTTGCATGAAACACAGATCTCATATTTGTTGCTTTTGAGTGGTCATCCATGAATCTGATGGCTTGATATCTGATGGCATCATTTTCATCTGCCATTTTATGTAAATCACTGTCCATTGCAGCCCAACAGTTCAAGTAATTTTTTTTCCTGCTTATTAGGTTATTGTCCGAAATGTGATTTGTTTTCAGTTTCAGGAACAACATATTTTCTGGTTCTGTGTTGCAGCTTTTCAGCTGAATGCTTTCAATAGTGCCAGTAAATAAACCTGATTTTCCCACAATTTATCCTTTTATCCTATAAAGAGATGAAAGAATAAAAGCTGCAAAATGGTCAACGTTCTTGCAGAGGAATTAATCTCCTTTCTCTTTACTTATGGCAAACAATTCATCTGGATAATTCTTGCCAACTGCTTCTTACTGACTGCATTCAGCAGATATAAAAACTTATTTTGATGGCATTTGGTTCTTAACTTGCAGAAATGCATGTGGTGAGTGCTCACTATAATTAATAGTAGTTACCAAACATACCTATTCACATTTGTGATAGAAATGCAGTACTTGTGTATGTTTGAACTGGCTGAACTGCCTGTTTTCCTCCACCCCAAAGCCAGGAATCAGCACCTAAAAGATAGATGTGCCATCAGCAGTGCTGGCTCAAAAAGGAGTTTGAAACTATTTGCTCAGATGCTGTATACAGAAGAGAGTATGTGGACTGTTGACATGCTTTAGTATTCCTGCATTTTTCCATGTTATTGTCAGAAAATACAGGAATTTATCTTTTTTGCCAAAATTATTTTGTTGATGATTTCCTGTTTGTTTGAGTTTTAAGACTGCATAAACTCTATAATTCATTATGGTCTGCTTTCTTTTAAATTGATTTTACACTATTAAATGTAAATTGTCATTAACTAGCATTCTGTCTCCATCTATGCAAGTCTGTAGATAATCTCTGAGAATAGGATTAGTGTGAATTAGTTTTGTTGAGGATTCCAAGGCTACTCAGCTGCTTTAATCAAGATGCTCTTTTGTGCTCTTGCTTGAAGAGAGATATCCTTGAACACAGACTGGTAAAACTAAAGTATCCCACTGCTCCATGATAAAGAGGGAAATTTGACATAGAATGTCCTACATAACCTTCAATTTAGCCTGGTACACATTAAGAGGTGTGGATGGATTGCAGTGAGCCCTAGTGCCAGGTTACTGCGGCACTGACAGTGAATTTGGAGTTCAGGGAACTTTAGATGAGAAGATAGGAATGAACTCAAGCTTTGGGTTTCTTTGGTTTGTTCTAGCTTTGTTTGCCTTTTTTTTTTTTTTTCATTGGTTGATTTTGGTGGGGTTTTTTTAAAGTCTATCTTATTTATGGTATACTCTAGTGATTTTGTATAAAAGAATCTGGTTTTGTAGCACTAGATGGAGAAATAGTCTCTCTGAATTGCAAAGTCAATATTTTACAACCTAAAGTCAGTGAACCAGTCTCAAATAGGTTAAGTATGTGATTGAAATAAAAAAATAAACTCAGTGATAAAATTAAAATATATCTTAGCTTGGCACATAATAGACAATTGGTGTAGAAAGTGAAGCCTTCAATAATTTCTGAGACATTTTGATTGTGTTTTCAAAAAAACCCCAAATAGATAGTACACACCTCAAGAATTTCTCAGTTCTTTAAAATATACTTTTTAAGAGTGGCCAAAGTAGAAAAGGATCTGACAACAAATGTTATGTAAAAGCTCATGTCAAATTATATAATGTAATTTTCTAGTAATTGACACCTACATTGTTTAGTACTGCTTCTTGACAAGCTATAAATAAATATTGCAGGTCTTTAAATGTACACATATAGAATAAAGAATAAAAAGATTTTTTCATTATTTTTCTGTCAAATAATTTATGGGCAATGTTTCTGTCAATAACAGAATTAATATTGCTTTTCGTGGATGTCAGAAGCAGCTAAAATTGAAGAAAATGGAATAGTCTTTTAAGGCAGTTTCATGACCAGCAAATCTCATGATCATGAGATTATTTGCAATCCAGGGTGAAAGTGTAGTGCATAAACTAATGGTATTGTTGGCATATGGACTACAAGCAGCATGGTTATCCTTAGCCAGGATTTTCAGTCTTTTGTCATGAATTTCATACAGATTTCTCGTAAACAATCTGAATTATTATTCAGATAACAATCTGAATTATTCACATATTTGTAACACGTACCTGGAGAGAGTGTTCTTATAAACTCTCAAAAACAGCCTGAGGGTTAGTTTTAGGAAAAAAATACTATTTTTATGGCATGAGAACAAAAAGAAGTCCAATCTTTCACAGAAGTAAAATACATCATTCCGTCTTAGTGCTTGATCCAGATCAATTTTTAAGATTAATATAAAACATCAGTCTAGATTTACTTGCTTCTGATAGATATGTAGGGCTGAAAGAAACTTAAGTCTTTTTTCTCCCTCTTAAGCAGGACTTAACCCTGATGTATTTACATAATTTGTTGTTGTAAGTTCCACTGGCTGAGGCAATGTGAGCTCACTTTCTATATCCCTGGAGACTGACGATCATCACAGTTAGAAACAGTCCTTTAATATTTGTCAGAAAAACCCTTTTTCTGACCCAGAGATGGGACTCCTGAGAAGCTTTTTAATTCCATTTTCAGTCTTATGAGAAGGGTGAGACGGTGCAGATGTTACAATTCATGCTATTAAAATCAGAAGCCAAACTATTTCTTAATTACAATACATTTATAAGTGGGTTTTGGCCTATCAGTTTTGCCACAGGATGCTGCTAATGCTTCTAAGTCAATTATCTATTAAAATACCCCACATGGGTCTTGCTACAATACATCTTTCATAGTTCTATTTCTCCAAAATATTTGGTCTGTTCGCAAGGTCATCATTTGAAACTTGCTTCCAGTTTCATTTCTCTCTCAGCAATGTCTGTCCTATTCCATGGCCCTTCTAAGTCAGCACACTTTATCTCAGAGTTTGCATACAGATGCACAAGGCTATGTGAGCCTTCTGTCAGGCTTTGAGAATTCCCTACAAATCTATTCCCCACAAATATTTAATTTCATCTTTGCTGGTGGCAGCTCCCCTAAGGGGGAATGCAAGGCTTGAGGCCCCACATCACCCCTCTCCATGAAAACCTCATCTCAGGGAGAGAAAGACTGAACCAGAGACTGTGCAATAAACATTCAGCTCCACTTCCAAAACATGAAGCTGTAACATTTTTAACACCAGCCCATCAGCTGAATGAAGCCAGTTTGGTCACCCAGCAGAAATCTGGCTGGATTTAACGAGCAGGGTCCATTTCAAACACCTGTTAAGCACAGAATGTGATGGTTTTGAGACAACACCAAGTCCTCAATTTCCTTGATTTTTTTGTTGCTTAGCTACCATGGTTCTGTGTGCACTAAAAATATCATATTGGGTGATGGACTAATCTGAGGAATAGCTGTAACAAATTACAAAAATCACTGCAAATGATGGCAAAATTACAAAATGTGGCCTCAGTAGGTACAGAATTGAAAGTAGTCATAAAAGACAGAAATTGGTTTTTTTGCAGTTATTTCTGAGTCCAGGTTGATATTTCCATACCTGGAAACCTTGTTAAAGAAACAGATCATGATTATTTACCTAATTAACATGATAGCAGCACTTCATCTGTGTTTTACCTGCACCTGCAATTAATATTAGTCATGTTGCTGTATTCATTCATCATTCAGTTTACAGTATCTTTCATCTGATAAAGTTGAGGGAAAATGTTTACCTGGAAAATTCCATGCTTTATTTCATACTGTCTGTCATTGCAATCAATGTAACTGATCTACTTAAATAGAATTTAAATTGAACACCTCTAGGGATGGGGCAGCCACAACTTCTCTGGGCAAAGATCTTGATGGTTTCTTGAAATGTTATGCTGTCTCTCAGGTTAGGAAAACAGATAGAATTCTAAATTTATGGGTATTTTGGCCAATTCTTGCTTGTATCAATTGAATTTTTACTATAATTAAAATTTTACTGTAATTCACAGGAGAGTTTTATTAATGCTTTCATAATTTGTTTTCTTCTCATCTCTTTTTTATGTCCCATATGGACATACTTTACAGAACATAGTTAACATCCTTCTTCTGAAGCCCTCAGTATTAACTGAGCAGGTTTCAAGATTGTTTTGTGCCTTTTTATGGATGTTGTGACATTGGAGTTCCTTGTGCTGTGTGAGAGAGAGTGGTCCTTAATACACAAACACAGGAATTCACATTTCCAGGTCAGACTGTGTTCTCAAACTGAGAATGTCCAACAGCCACATCAGTCAGACCTTGTCACTGCTTTGCACAGCACTAGTTGGCCATTTATAACTGATGTGACATTTTTCCTCTGCCTAAGGCATCATCAATTACTTCAGGTTTCTATACTTCTTGCAAAGTCAAAACTTTCTGACTTAAAGGAAAAGTCAATAAACTAAGAGCATGCACTGGAAAGTTTTGTGGCACATAAAGATTCATTGAAATATTGAGGAATATTTAGAGAAATCTATCAGTGTGGAAAGCTGTGGCTCCTTTTCCCATGGAAATCCTGTAAATTTGTAAAACCATCTGTAAACGTGATTTGCACCGTAAAATCTGTGTTTGATGGCAAACAAAATAGTAGCAGACATTTTTCCTTTGCTCAGTCTACAGAATTTGAAACTGCTGTTTTCCAAGCACTGACTGACTTTGCTGCAAAATTGAATTATTAAAGACAGAAAATCTTGTGAGGCTTTTGATGTCTCCTTCTTGTCATTGCTGTCCATATTCATGAAGCAACCTGAATATTTATTCTCATTTGTGGGTACATCCTTTTTATTTTTATCCTGGTGACTGATCTTAAAAAATCCATGTATGTGAGATGATAACATGAAAACTAGAATTAAATATTTGTGTTTCACTCTGTGAAGATAAAGACCTTAATCCATTTCCTTGCCAGAATTGAAATGAGAGGATTTGCCCTTGTGTGACCAAGTAATATCCTCATTGACTCCAGGTAACAAATGTTCAGTGTAATCTTGTTTTTCTAGCAAGTCAGGAGATGTAAAAAATGTTAATGCCAGGCAAAATTAGGCATAAACTTCCCAAATCAGCCCAGAGTTGCTGGCTACAAGCAGCATCTGGAGACACTTGGGACCAGAATTCCTTTGAATGCTCTGCAGAGAGGAGGAGTGAGCTGAGAACCCCCCAGAGTGGTGCTTTGGGGTTGGGGTTGGATGCCCTTAATTCCAGTTCATTTTCCCTGTTACTTTCCTAGGGGGAAACAGAGGAGAGCACTGATCTTGAGACTAGACCAAAGAACAAAATCTCTTCCAAAGGGCTGGTTTTGTCAGCACTGGGAGCACCATGGAATGAGTTTCTCACAGGGCAGGGGGACTGAATCTGAACTTAGCTGTTGGGTTATTGGAGCCTTGCAGAGTTGTTAAAGCCATTCTGCACTGCTGGATCTTCCTTTTAACTCTGGCTCCTCCCTTAAAATGCATAAAGCAAGGCTGATGTGCTTGTATACTTGACAAACAGCATCCACAAGGGCTTCAGTCACTGCTATTTTAACCACACTTTTTTCTCAATCCTAAGAGTAACTCTGGGAAATCTTCAATATTGTTACCACAGTTTGAACTAAGTTTCCAGCTTTCTGAGTTACCTGAATGTACTGCACTGCCAATATGGTTGCTGTATCTCAACTTGTACAATTTCTCACTAGAAATACTGTTGTTGTTATTATGGTTTGCAGGGTCATTTACAAAGACTAGATCCAGTCCGATTAAAGGTGTGTGGAGGTGCTGGTGTGCTTTTTGACTGAGCGAAGATAATAAGAAACTAAGATTACCTGAACACTTAGTAAAGCTTGAGAAAGCATATTTGTTCCACTAATAATGCAGTCAGAAATAAAAAGTAACAATTTCTACTCTCAGAATAGTCAAAGGGAAAGCTCAGTGCAGGGCTTTACTCACCATCTCATTCACCAGAGTTTTCTGGGTAAATTATTATTTGTGTGCCATGAAGTGTCCCATTACTTTAGCATGTTTATTGGTCAGATGTTTTCTTTGGAAGTAGTCATTCGAGGGTTTCTCCCTTTTCCACCTTTTTTTTTTTCCTTTTTAAGGAAGAGAGAGGGCATTTATTTATTTTGGAAGGAATTACAATTATGCAGCTCATTGTTTTTATAAACATACTTGATTTGTGTTTTGTCTTGAGTACATAAATACTCATAAGCTGTCAAAGTGATTTTTAATCGTGTTTTTCACAGAATTTTGCATAAATCTTGAATTATACCACTTGTGGCACAAAAAAAGCTCTCCTTCAGCAACTCCAGCCCTGTTCATTCTTTGCATGGCTCCCTAAAAATGTCTTTTCTGAATGCTACTTACTTTTTTAGTTGCATTTAGTTGTAAATTATGTTAAATTTCAATGAGCTTTCAAAGCACATAAAGTTATATTCTTTGACTCTACTTTCATATTTCAGGTTGATTGCTAAGTCAAAGCAATTTAATAGAACCAATGAAATTATGAGTGAGGACATGACATTTGGGGGGAAAAAGCATGGAAGTAGCAGTGTATGGGTATAAAAAAAATGCTGAAAATATACATGGGATAAGTTGAAAGAAAGTAACATACTGAAGTGGCCATTCAACACATTGATTTATTAACTTAGCAGTGTCCCCCTTCCTGTATCTCATGTGGTGTCATGCCTGCCCTCATGATACCATTTATAAAAAGATTAAAGAGGGTCTGCAAGCAATTTTTCTCAAATTTGACATGTGAAGCAGGAGACAAGTGAAGAAGTTTATGCAAGTGATTAGCTGAAAGCTGCAGTAAAAGTGCCTAGGCAAGGAAGATCAGTGTATTTAACAAAGCAGAGAAGTGAGAAGGTAAAGAAATCACAGAATCATTAAGGCTCAAAAAGACTTCCAGGATAATAAAGTCCAATGTTACTGGCTGGGAGGCCTGTAGTTAATTCATCCTTCTGACAGAAATTAGCACAGACTGAACGCTCTTTTCCCTGCTGCATTCTTTGTTGTGTAACTTGATTTTTTCCCTCTGGTAAAAGGCAGTGTGGTGTGGTGACTTGCCTGCTTCCCTGTTCAGAAACAGCACAGATGGGGAAATCTCAAAATTGCTATTTTCAGAAGTCAGGCATTCTTTCTTTTAAAAATAATTTTTTGATTATAATAACTATTATAACAACAACAATCATCATCATCATCATCCAAAAGAAATGGATATTATAGCACACCTCCATCTCCTGTGTACACAAGCAATGTTGATTCCCAGTGCCAAAGCAGCTGCAGTACCAGAGGTTTTTAACAGGATATTGCCAAGTTTTGAACTGAATCCAGGAGGAAAAGCCACCATTGTGCCACAGATCTCCTTTTATTCCCACACCAGCAGCAGAGCCTTTCTTATCCAACATTGTTGTTGATTGTTTCAGCTCCCAGGAAGTTGCTATTTAACTTACGTAAATTCTGTATCATAAGACCTGCACCATCTTAATCCTTATCTCAGGCAGTGCCAAGCATCTTTCAAAGTCTGTGAAGATCATAAAAGTTTATTCTAACATATAAATTTTTTGAAATACACATAAATACACATTTTATAAATTGCGAATTTTAAAAAATACATGAAAATCCCATACTTTAACTCATCTTTGTAAAAACCCTGAAATTCTTCAGACATTCAGTCTTCTGACTTTGCTGAAATGTATTAAATGCATGAAAAGAAATACCCAGAAGCAGAGAAGGAAACAAAAACAACAGTTTTGGTTACCATTAAAATCAAGTTAAAGAAATTTCCTAATAGGTCACCAACCAAGTGATCAAAACCCTGGTTGATTATGAAGCAGTCAGGAAGAAGTAGCTAAGTGCTGCTGGATCTGTATTATTCTAACAAAAAACAATGGCTAAAATAGGTGCTAAATTGTACATAAGGTGTGTCTTTCATTTAAACATGAAACACTTGTTATGTTCATTAACACAGTTAATGTAAACCTGAAATATTAACCTTGGCACTTACAATAGGAAAATCAAAGTAAAATACAGGCAGTGAGTACATCCACACTAAAAGCTGAAAAAGGCATAATTAGCAATTGGAATAGAAATTTTTTTTTACCAAAATAAGAATTTACTTAATGCAATCCATATCAAAAGAGTCATTACCATTTTCCAGCTGTGTTTCATAAGGGAAAAAGTGAGTAATTTACTCCAGCTCTTTAAAATGGCTGTGAAAGTCTCATTATAGGAGACCTGACTACATAAAAATCTTTGAACTTGGAACACAATTTGTCAAGGTGACAGTCCTAAGTGGAGATTTTAAAAGCCTCCTTGAGCAAATGATGTCTGATTCTCAGGCATTTCTCTTAAGTGCTATTGTCCTTTGCATGTGTACCTTAGGCAGGATCTTTTTTTGCAAGGAAATCTTCTTTTTTTTCTTGATTGCAATCTAAAGCAGAGTGATCAGCAAAGATGAATACCAATGTGAGTCCGAAACATCTTTTGAAGGATTTAAAAATGGAAATACAATGCTGCCTGTTTTATAACCAGTGTCACAGAGAACAAGGATCAGGTTGAGAAAACTTGAAATAAGATTGCAACTCTTTTTTACAGTCATAAGTCAATTCTTGCACATGTTCATGTCATCAACTTGTGTTTCTAGGGGTAATACTCCACTCATTTTTGCAAACCAGATATATAAATAAAGTTGACCTTGTGCTTCTCTAAATTAATACACTGCATTAGATTGGTACAGGCTATTTACCATTCTCAATAATTATTCCTGCACAAATTCCCTTGGTTTTTTCCTTTTTTCTTCCCTTACCCTCTAAATGAGACTTTTTTTCTTTTTCATTTTCTTTCATCTTTGGTGTATCTTTTAGAAAACACACAAATGGAATAAAGTATATTTAATTTCCTAAATTAAATCATTAAGTTGATCATTTCTACAGTGTGAACATTCTGGAACTTTCAAATCCAAGTTTGGACTCTTGAAAAATCCTTCTTCATCTCTCTGACTCTGCGATTTTGTTATAGACTTTTTCATCAAACAGGGAAATAGGGACATGGGTTTGAAAAACCCATAATCACTATTTTCATGATGCTTTTTATATTCAAATATTTCAGTTAAAAAAAAAAAAAAGAGAGAGAGAGAAAGCAGAGAAAAAAACCACTTCAAATGGTCAAAAATAATGTAAAAAAAAAAAAAAATTAACCAAAATAACTTAAATATTACCTCCAGTGTTATATTGCCATTAGGGCTTTTAATCATTAGAGAAACAGGAAGATTACATATGGAGGAAAAAAGTGGCATTGATATAAGTAATTGGCTGCCATTTTCTTTGGTGCAGAATTTCACTCTTTTTCTTCAATGAAAACGTGTTCTGGATGTCTTGGTTGTGTATTTCTCATCCCCAGTACTACCTAAGCTTCAGATTTCATTTTCATCAATATTATTACGTTGTGTATATTAAAAATGTTACAATTTGTGCAGTATGTCAGAATTTGGGCTCACATGAGGATGCTGAAGTCCAGATTCTAATATAATCCAGCTAATAAGACTTTCTGCAGAAGTTAGTTTAGTTTAGTTTAGTTTAGTTTAGTTTAGTTTAGTTTAGTTTAGTTTAGTTTGTAAGATGACATTTGAGGCCTTGTTTTATGCCCATGCTGTCTTTGATACTGATTTTAAACAGATCTGTTATAAATCAGATCTTTACATAATGAGGATTTCATAAGAAAGAGGGATTTCAACATTTATTCTTTCTCTTTTTCTTGTGTCCTTCCTCCATTTAAAGAGATGGAGCTGGAAGACTAGACAGATATGCATTTCAAAATTATTGGTGACAGCAAAAATGGATGTTTCGCTTTTTGCTACAATGTTCAGTCCACTACATCAATGGCACGTGCAAACAAGCAAGTAAAACTACATTTTGAACTCAAAATGTTGGGAGGGAAGAAATTCTTGTGGTGTGAATTTCCATGTTGATTCGTAAGTGTTTTTCACTTTCAGGTTTGACAAATACACTGGCAACACAAGATGCTCAGGGGTTTAGGATGTTCCCTCTCTCAAGCATCCCTCAGAGCAGGAATATCTTGTTGTAGAGTGAGAAGGAAGGAACAAGCAGCTAATAAAATCCTGCACCTTAAAACCTAATAATTCTTAAATGAAGACAGATAAATATGTATTGGAGCTTTCCATGAGACTGACTGTGGCCCCCTCAGTCATAAATTGTGTCATGCCCAATTTAAGTTGTTTGCAAATATGAAGACCAGAAGTGCAAGTACTGGAAACTTCATTTTGAGGTTTTACTGGAAATGAAAGCATAGTTGTTGATGATGTATATTTTATTCTTAATGTGGTATACTTCATTAAAATAAAACAATTAAGTCATTGCACTCTTGCCTCTATTCACTAAGCAGGAAGTGAACTGGCTGGAAAGTCAGTCTTTACAAAATTAAATCTATTTGTGTGAGTTCACATTTGGATGTGGAAATGAAAACCCCTGTAAGACATTTGGTGAGTGTCTTGAAAGACTAATAGAAAAATATTATAGGAATGATGATCTTGATGCTTTTAATATCTCTCAAATGGATGTGGCTTTTTAGTGCACCTAACGAACATCTGGAATGGAGTAAAAATTTTGCATTTTCAGGATAAAAGAAATACCTGAGGGTTCTTTTAAATATATATTAGGTGTTGTTTTCACAATTATTATGTGGGCAAAATAGTCTATTTAATTATATAGAACAGAGCTTCTCCTTTATATAAAGCACTTGGAGGTACTCTGTGCTGAGGAAAATAATTATTAAATTATGATCTCACTGATAATATTAAAACAATCCTGGCCACTGAATATAAGAAACATGTTTGTAACTTTTTTATTGGTTCTGTGTCTTTGCTGGAAGAAATAAGAAATCCTCTTATTATTCAAGAATCAGCCTGAGATTTGTTGCATAGGAAAATCCTGGCTTGAAGACATAGAATTTAACAGATAGAGCTACAAGTGAAAGAGAAACCCTTGAAAAACAAAAATCCCTGTAGCAGGGATTTGCAAAACTCTAAAGAAAATTTGCATTTTAACACCTTCTTTTCCCTCCTACTTCCTGCAGAGAGATCTCCCAGAACCATCCCACCTCTTTGAGCTCACCACTTATCACAGCAAAAGTCCTGTTCCAAGCTGCACAGATGAATCACTCAGAAAAGGACTTTCACAACAGCTGGCGCCTGCTGCGTGCAACAAATGACACCCTTCTCATCCCAGGATGTGAAGGAAGTTTTGACGGAAGTTAGTCAGCAGATACTGACTCAGGGACTGTTCTGCACATTATTGATTTGTGCATAATTTATTCTAACGGGAGAAGTTTGAGGTTATTGGAGATGTGTTGTTTCAGTCTGTCCCCCGTGCCATAAAGTTCACACTTTTCCTCGAAGTTTCAGCTCATTTAGGCTCATGAATGGCTGCTGGGAAATTGCCCTCAACGCTTTATCTGAAGCCATGAGAGTCTGAGTAATTAATTGTTTTATTGTGAAAGTCATGCCTAACATGTGGATTCTTGTCCTAAGAAACATTGCTGAAGAACATTCTGCATTTAGTTACCTGTCTGAAAGTTGTGTATTTAACAGGAAAAAGTCATTCTGACTGTGATTGATGGTGCAGCTCCCCCTTTGCAGTAATGGAGAAAATAAGCTGAGTCAAAGTAGATCTGGCTACAGCCCAGCACTTCTCTCTTTGCTGTTGCTTCCTCATTTCTCTTCATTTGGATAAGAAGGCTTTGCTTTGAACACACTTATTCCCACAGCCTTCTATCTACCAACCTCTGTTCTCATTCCTTTCTTCTTTTTTTACTTTGAAATTACTTTAGACACATTACTCTGTCCTGGCTGACATTAAAGTGGGGTTTAATAATTCCTGTTCTGTGCCCTTCAGCTCAAGCACAAAGCTTTAAAAGTAAGAGCCCCTAGTGGGGACTGAATAGTGCTGTTCACCCTTCAGCTCCACTTTCTGTGTGTACTGTGACATTTTGTTTCCAGCTCTGTTTTTCCTGTGCCAATTTCCCTGGCACTGGGGCTTGGCACCTGTCAAACCATCACAGAGAGACCACGGGCACATTTGTGGGCCTGATATTTCTGGGTCTGAGAGATTTTAGCCTCCTAGCAGCTGCTAACTTTTTCCCAAGGAAAAATTTCCCAAGGAAGTTTCTTCTCAAAACAATCTTGGCAAACAACTCTCCTTTCTCAAAACAATCTTTCTCCAGGTGATGTTTTGCTGTTTCTCTAGTGTAACCAATGGGATTAGAGAGGTGTCGTTCTTATTCACCAACTATGTTAACTCTGTATTGGAACACTTCGAAAAGGTAGTAAGAATTAGACAATAAAAGCCTTTTTTCTATGCTCTTTGCCTTCTGAAATATTTGGAGTCTTTCTTTCGTGTCCTACAGCGACACACATTGAGGGAGCCTATTTGTGCTGAAGCTGCTCTAGAGTTTAAATGTATTTACAAGGTGACTTTTAGATCCAAGGGGCACAGACACACACCTAGGAGTTCACCTTCTGCCTAGAAGGCTTGCAGGGTACATCTGCATGATCATCACTACCTTTCCACTGCCTAATAAGGAATTCCACAGCTGATCTTCATGTGTCAGTCTGGCAGTGAAAAGGATGAGCTTACAAGGAATCCAGTGATGCAATCCATTCAGTCACAATGGATATAAACAAAAGGTATTAAGTAGAGCACTTGCTGGTAGAAGAGGGAAAGTTTGTATTTAAAATTGACGTATTTCACAACTTGGTCTGCAGTTTATCTGACATTTACATGCAAGCACAATATATAGAAGACTCTGACTTTATATCAATATAATCACATGCCCAGCTCATCTATCCCTTCACTTTGGTGGAAGTTTGAGACAAGCCAAGTACCAAATTTAGAGGTTTAAAAAGTATCACATCTATTTTCATACCTTTTCTATAGATGCCGACATATCAGAGAGCAGGCAACTTCATCCTGCTTTCTTATCCAAGGCACCACTAAGTGTCTGCATTTCCTGGAAGTGGGATCATTGCTCCAGATGAAGAAGTGCATTTGAGAAATAGGAAAGAGTTCCTAAAAAATGGGTCTTGTTTAATGTCGGGGAATAGCTGTCACCTTGGTTTTGTCCCTTGGGTCAGGTGACATCTTTTGGTGGTGAATAACCTTTTTATGGGTAAACCATTCTCTGTTTTACACAATTTTTTATTAATATCATGGTGTTTATTGCAATTTCTTCAGTAAATTGTAACTCCAACTCATGATCTCTCCTGGCATTTTTCCTCCACTATCAAAATGGGGCAGTTTGAGTAGGCTTAATTTTCCTGCTGAGTTTTAAACCCAGAGCATTCATAAATCATCTTGTTTGTGTTTCCCTGTGGGGCAAACATTGGCTGACAGTACTATCCTCAAGCTTTTGCCTTTAGGGAAAATTTTGCTTTGCCAATGAAAAGAACTGTGCACGAGCAAACTGCTACATTTTTATCTTCTTAAGCTGGAAAAGTTTAATAATGAAAGAGCAAGTAGAAATTGTCTAAGCTTGCTTTCTTTTGCATTTTTCTATTAGCAGCAGGGTCTTCAGAGCTTAATTACGTCATCCCACTATGAAAACTTTGGATAATGTAGGATGAAAAACAATAAAGCCACACGTGAGTATTTGTGAGCCAGTTGCTGTGTCATTTAAGTATTAATGAAGAACTTTGCATCCTTGAGAATTTGTGGTCATCAAAGACATTGCGTTGGATAGATTGTCTCCTAGTGACTGAGAAGTACCACAGTTACGTATATTTCACTTTTTGTCAGGACTTCTGGTATTTTAAAAGACGTCCCCACATTAATTTCCTCTGGTCTACAATAAACCTCCAAATACAAAGGACATTATGGGGAACCTGACTAAAATTTTTCTGTCTTTTCAAAATTACAGTGCTACTTGGTAAACAGGTGAAGGAACAATATTGCCAGGGAATATTTATGTTCGTTATATGTAGAAATAATTAAATGGTATGTTTCCTTTCTGGTGAGAAGTGATTGCTGTTATGGGATTTGGAAATGGGACAACTCTTTGTTTTTGTTGAGAAATTCTCCTTTCTAAAGGGAAAGTGAACAGCTGTCCAGGCTCCTTTGCAGTTCAACAAAGGAACATGACAGCATTCCTGCACATTTCCAGTCTTAGATGTGAATGGAATTGGAAGAAAAAAAAAAATCTAAATAAACAGGATTTCAGAAGTAAAATGTGAATTCTAGGAAATGGTGCTCAGGTGTTGAAAAGTGTGCTAGGATTGCAATGAGGCTGACCATGAGGCATCAATACTCACCACGAATTGTGGTTAAAGGTTCACTTTTCCTTTTGTTCCTTTGGCACAGCATGCACTGGAGGGTTTCAGTTTATTCCCTCTGCTGACTTATTCCTTGAGCAAGGTTTTCATATTGCCTTGGAAACAGACTCAAGCTACCATCTGTAAATTCCCTCATGTATCAAGGGCTTTTAAAAAGTTGAAGGAGAGAAAGCTGTAGACTAAGTCTTCCATTTTTCCTCCTATTTCAGAACACAATCTGGACTCTCCCCTCTTTTGGTGGCAAAACACATGGCAGATATACATCATGATCCTACTGCTCTGCAAAATCATATGGAAAGGTTAGAAGCAACATGAGGTGAGTAAGGAAAGATACAGGCAGAAGGGCATTTCATGAGGATGTAGTGAGAGAAGATGAAGAAATAGGAAATTTAAAAGGTTGAAAAAAATTAAAACATTTTTTCAGACTAAAGTATTTAATCTGCTTGAGATAACATAATCTAATGCTAAAGAGTTTAATGTTATTTTAATTACATCTGTTTTCTCTTCAGGATTTCTCAAACACCTACAGATTTATTCTAAAATTGTTCTGACACCATTATCTGCTGTCTTCTGTCTCACTGGGATACTTGGCTCTGTCTGTGTGTAAAGTTTTTCTAAGTAATTAAATATTACCATAATCAAACATTTCCATCAATTAGAGCATTCACATCATGAAGAACATGAGACAACTTAAGAAGACTGACTTCTTTGTTTTTAAATGCCAGAACACTGTGATATTTTCCTGGTTTGTAATGATCTCACTTGCATTTTTTATATTAGTATTGTAAGAACAGTTAAAAGAGGACTCAAGAACAAAAGAAACAAAAGAAAAATACAATCACCCTTGAAACATAAATGCGTACAAAGAGTGCTGGTATTTTCAACAATAGAAATGAAACTCAGGTCTCTCCATGAATAAATGATGTCAAGAACTATAAAGAATACAAAGAATTTTCACACATTATTCTGGAAGATGACCAGAACTGCTTGAACAACTTCCATGCAAGGAGAGAATAAATAAGCAAAATTTCTTTATTCTGGAATAAAGATGAGAATGTTTAGTGAATGAATTACAGTAAGTGGTGTGAGAGAGGAAACAGTAATTCTCCATTTTGTATACAGATCAAGAGGACAAAGAAAGAAGCTTCATTGGAACAGCAGTAGAAAAATTTTTTAGAATACAAATTCATTCTCATGGAATGTTATTGTTGTCAAAATTATAAATCAATTAGAAAGAAAAATAATACGACTCAGAGTAGACCTTATTGCTCTCTACAACTTCCTGAAAGGAGGTTGTAGCTGGTTGGAGGATCAGCCTCTTCTCAGAGAGAACAAAGGAGAGGACAAGGGAAACGCTATAGCTGTGTGTGGACTGGGGACGCTGGAGAGCAGCTGTGGGGAGAGCCCTGGGGTGCTGGTGCATGGCCAGCTGGATCTGAGCCAGCAGTGCCCTGGCAGCCAGGAGGGACATCCCTGTCCTGGAGCCACCAGGCCCAGCATGGCCAGTCAGACCTGGCAGAGATTGTCCCGCTCAGCTCTGCCCTGGGGCGGCCTCACCTCCAGTGCTGGGGGCAGCTTGGGATATCACAATATCAAACAGACACTGAACTATTAGGGATGGGCCACGAGGAGAGAGAAGGGTCTGGAGGAGCCATTTGAAGAGCAGTTGAGGGCACTTTGTCTGCTCAGCTGGGTATAGGAGACTGAGACCTCACTGAGTTCTTCAACATCCTCCCAAGGGGCAGCACAGGGACAGCTCTGCTCTCTGCTCTCTGTGACAGGGACAGGACTCAATGGAATGCCTGGAGCTGTGTCAGGGCAGGGTCAGGCTGGAGATCAGGGAAAGGTTCTTCCCCCAGAGGGTGCTGGGCACTGCCCAGGCTCCCCAGGGAATGGGCACGGCCCCAAGGCTGCCAGAGCTCCAGGAGTGTTTGGACAGTGCTCTCAGGGACAGGGTGGGATTGTTGGGGTGCCCTGTCTGGAGCGGGGAGTTGAATTGGGTGATCCCTGTGGGTCCCATCCAACTCAGCACATTCTGTGATTCTAAGGGGAAATGACCTGAAGTTACAACAGGGGAGGTTCAGGTTGGGTATCAGAAAAAATTTCTTCACTGAAGGAGTGGTTAAGCACTAGCACAGTCTTCCCAGTGCAGTGGTGGAGCCACCATCCCTGGAGAGCAAGGGATGGTGATGAAAAATGAGGAGAGGTGGCACTTCACAGTATGGTTTAGTGGCTGTCAGAGACTGGATTAGATCAGTGTCCCAACACATCCTGAATTGGCTGTGTCTGTCTAGCAGGAGGTGCAGACTGGGTTCTGCATAGGTGAAGCAGTGCAGTTTGAATGGTCTAAGTAAATGCTGAGTTAATGCTAAGTTAATGCTACTGTTATAATAACTATTTTATATTGAATTTGGTGTTGGATTTGCTGTTTTGCCAAAGTGCCTTGATTTTTTGTATTTTTTCCAGTAAAATTTTGTGTGATTTTTACCTCACTGGATACCTGGTCGGTATTTCTCCTTTGCAGCTACCCAGACCAAAAGAAGCTTGGTTTAGCCCAAAAGTGAAATGTCTGGGGTATTGTTGTAGTGGTGTGGCCATGGCTGTACTCAGTCAACGGTTGGACGGGATGATCTTGGAGGTCTTTTCCAACCTTAATGATACTATGATTCTATACTCCCCAAAACACAAATCCATCAGAAGGTTTAACTTCCAATTGCATGTCAAGACTTCAGTTTGGAGTCAGGTATGATCCATTACAACTTAAAACCTCTCTTAAAAGTCTGCAGAACTAATTAGTGTAGAATGGACTTTCCTAGTTAGAGCATCTTAATTCTCTTCGTTGTTTTAAAAGTTTATTAATTCATGAAAAGTATTATGCTGAAGGTGTAGGCTCTGTAGGAATAAACAGGAAAAGACTAAGTTTTGCCAGAAGATGTGACTACATCAAGTGTGATATGGTGGGAACAAAGAAGCTGGAATTGGGGTGGAGTCCTCCTGATAGTTGCAGCCATTGTTTGGAAAAACAGGCTGGAAAAACCCGTGATGAAAACGGTTTCAAGCCACTGTTTGGAAAAACGCATAATGGAAATGGTTTCAAGGAGCTTGGGCAGGTGGTACCTGAAACAGTGCAGGAAGCACAGAAAAATGTCACCCAATTCCATTTGCTATTCAGAATTCAAAATTATATTCTTCTTGAACCAAAGACACCTTTTTGCAAGTCATTTTGCTTCCTTTATGTAACGACACAAGAGTATTAACTCATGACGGGTGCAATAATGCCATGTATGAAACCAGAACAAGTTTTTCCTGAAGGATAGAGACTGTTAAAGCTAAGAGGTTCATCTTTCAGTGCAAAGGTAAGTTAGTTACTCTTACAGTTACTATGGGGAAAATTTATTTATTGACAATGAAAAATAAAATATGCATGTTAATATGATGTATTTTTAACTCATCATGATTGGAACACATCTCTGGATAACCAGGACTACTTTCCCTGATAAAATATACACTTGAAAATAATTTGTAGAGTTACATAATAAACTAGTAAAGAAGCAACTAATAGAAGTAACTATTAAAATAATAAAATGCAGAAGAATTTTGTACAGGCAACGGTTATTACGTCCAAGAAAAGAAGCATCAATATACTTGTGCCTCATCTACTTTTCAAATACCCAAGCCTGCTGGCAATTTTTGAACTGGAACTTCTGTCATTTGCAACAGCTGTTAAGTAAAGACAGAAAGATGGTGAGTGGGGTGAAGAGGAGGTATTTTGGGATCTCCATACACATAGCTTGAATCAACAGTGGAGATAGTTTGAAAATACTTGACATGAATCATAACTGTATATTTCAGTCTGTCAATAACAAGGAATAAGTTAACAACCTCAACTTGTTCATTTGAACTCAAGAACACTTCACTGAGTTGAACAACAGTCATCCTTCCCCTGACAACTTCTCAAATGGGAAAATTGTTTCCCATTCCCAATGAAAGAAAAAGAGAGGAGAAAAAGCTTTAATTTGTACTTGCTATAATGAAAAGCCGTCTGGCTGGCACATGATGTGTTTGATTCACAGCATTTCCAAAGCTTTGAAGAAATTCACATGCTTTTGTGCTGCCTTTCACAAAATGCAAAGGAAAAAAGAGGTAATTCCAAAGTTATTTTCAAGTTCCTAACTTCAGGCACATGATATTGCATTGTTCTGAGCAGTACAGCCTTTCAGGGCACTGCCAGGTCCTAGAAAATTCAGTAAATGGCTGTGTTACTTTTGGTGTAGAGCATGTTATCTAAGTAAGATCTAAGTAAACTTTAGGGTCCTATATGCATGTTTATGGAGTATATCACCAAATCTGACAAGTCCCTGTGATCATCATTATTGGAAGTATGAATATGGACCCATCTTTATTTCTAAACTGTTTGAAAAATAATCAAAGAAATAAAATAAAATGTAGCTACAGTTTAAAAGCTATCTTTGCACTGACATCCTTGTCAAAATGTAAATGTTTGGCTGTTAATCATGTCCTAGAATAAATATCTGACTAAAGCCTGTCAATCAATGTCTCTCTTGTTTAATTTTGTCACATCAACACCATTTGGGTAATTTATAACGTTGCCAGTAATTTTATTTTTACTCAATATTATTCTGTTTTCCATTAGTCTCTGCTCTTGTAGAACATGCAGCAGAGCCATAAACTAATTTACACACAGGAATAGATATGCCTGTAATTATGCTTGAGAAGGCAAACTACTGCCATGCCTGATTCTGTTTCCATATTAGCTGTAAACAGAGAAAACACAGTGGAGAATATAGAGGTCTATAGTAGCAATGAAATGTAATTTAGGTGCTTCTTTCCAATGGGAAAGGAGTAACATGAAGTGTGGGCCCTGCAGTCCTGTTAGTGTCAGAACAATCTCCCTTTTGTGGTCTGCCATTACTTTCCTTGCTCTTCTGCTACATCAATTCACCCAAAACTTGCCAGCAAGAGTGCCTGAAATATTTATATAAATCTCTCAAGCTGGGAAACACTCAGCTTGTCCTAATTAATTTTAAAATGTGCATTTGGTACTTTTGGAGAGAGATACTGAGAATTGTTTGTTTTCCTTTAAGCCCTATAAACAGCAAGCTGCTTTATTAGGGATACGGAGTAGCAGGATCCCTCATGAACATCAGCTGGGGTGCTCAGCCCTTCTGCTCAGCAGCTATAATTATCCCAAAGAATTAGCCAATTTCCTGATGCACATCCTTCATACATCACTATCTCTTGCTGCTTTGTTTAGTCACACTTAGTGATTCTCCTTCATTTCTGTGTTGTCCACTGTGGCAGCTCTTTAGGAACTCTCATGCTGTTTTATGTTAGTCTTTCTTAACACAGATGAAAACATTGGTTAGACTCTATCTTGTCAAACTACAAGTTTTCTAGGAGAAATACCTATCCATAAAGCTCTTTTTCCTAATGCCTGGGAGGAAGTGAACCTCATGCTCTGATGTAAATGTTGACTCCTAACACTGGACACAAAGAGAATCTGAAAGAGTTAAGCAAATAAGAGTTTCTCCCCCATCTTTTTATTTGATATACTTGAACTATTTAATTTTTAACATTTTTTAAAACTCCTGCCTTACACTGGGTACACCCACTGCTAGTGGAAAATTAGCATTTCATTAACAGTTTTGAACACCCTCTTCTGTGCCTTCATATAAAACAACCATCATGTGGTTTTAGAAATTGCTGTGCATTTGTTCAAAGCTGTATTAGATGCCAGAAAACACATACAAAAAGAAGACAACAAATTATGTGAATAACTCTTTTGTCAATATAAACTGTGTATCTGAGCTGAATAGCTTTGCCTTGCAGAGCTTGGTCAAATCTCAGCCTCGGAGAAAGTCATTGCTATTTTGCCTTTTCAGAATATTGTAGTTCAGCATTAAGTTGTAGTAGCCATAATTTAAGATCCATCGAATAGCAGCGATGGTCATACAGTGCATTGTGTGTTTCTCTGTCTGATTGAAATTACTAACTTATTGTGTATCAAATTGATGCTTCCTATTTCTGTCTGAAATTGCTTATTGGAAACAATGCATAACAATAGTATATATCAATTTCATACAACTGTCCAATATGTGGTTTGAATGAGGTGTGTGAAGTCACTAAAATTGCAGACAACTTCCCCGAAGTGATGTAGAATGAGCACTCCTTATGACAAAGTTGGGTTAAAATAGCGTCTTTGACTTCTGGCAGTCTTTGTAGACTTCTGCAAAGCCATTCTGAAAGCCAGTGAGTGACATGAAAACCCAATGGACAGTGAGGAGAAGGGGAAGATTCATGGGAGAAGTACCATGATGGTGGGTTGGGTTTAAATGTTTGCAAATTTTGGAAATTAAAGTAAGACAAGGTGCTGAAAGCCTTCTGCTTTTGAAGAAGGAACATGAAGCTAAAATGAGGACCAGAAGGGTTCAGAGTGGACACAAGAAACCTTCTGGCAATCAATCAATGCAGAGATTACTGCATCTTAGAGACACAGTGAGTTAACAGAAAAAAAAAAACAGTTAAAGGAAAGACCTGTGTTGTATGGACTAAGTTCACAAGATCAAAAAGCTGTTTATAAGCCCTTCTCACTGCTGTTCTTTCTCGCCTCATGCCTATGAGTTTCTCCTGTTAGATTCAAATAATTAAGACTTGGTTTCCATAAGTGAAAAAGAATTCTAGTCACCTTTGAGGAAGAAGTTATAGAAAGTATTCTGGGAAGATCTCCCACAGTAATTCAGTTTAGGTCCCATTACAATAATGGTGAAAAATAACAATATCTGTATAGTTACTGCTGGATTTGCAACCTAATATTATCTGTGACCGTATATGTTATGTGAATGGTATTTTATTCAAATACAGAGTTTTCTGGGTGATCATAAGCAGTGTCAGTCATGGCCCAGTTTCAAATTCAAAAAATAGTCAAGTCTTGCACTACATACTTCACTATTTATATATGCAACCATCTTGGAGATGGTGCAGAGTGTCCATCATGTCTGTAAATGACTGGTGACCTGTATCAAAATGCAGGGAAATCATGCCTTTTGAAATGGCAGTGGCAATGCAAATGCTATGAGATTTCATGCCCTTCCAAAAAGTTCTGTTGAAGTTGTGATTCTACACCTTGTTTTAGTTCCTGGTTGAAACTACTCTTTGGTCACCTGGAGAATTATTTTTGTATTCTTGGCCAGGAAGGCTGGAGATTATCCTTCGCAATCTGTCACCTCATTAAATTCCTTTTTGGCAGAAACATTATTCCCCGGAAACATGATCTTGCTGAGGCTTAGTCTTAGGATATTGTAGTGTTATCTGTATTGCCTCTTCCCTAACAACACACTCCCGAGCATAGTAGGAAGTAAATAATGCAGCAGCTCTCAGAGAGGCCATATAGTTCCTGACACTTATTGAGAGAGAATTCAAATTAAATATCTGTAAGTTTTGTTTTCCCCAGCCTAAAAACTTCAGATGTGAAGACAGAGTTGTTTTCAGAGTTGTTACTTTGTGACCTTGGCGTCCTGTGTTTGAGTATTTTGTATGAATTCTGCCTACATGTTTTCTAGCATCAATATGAAAATGATGTTTTGCACAGACTGGTGTTTCCTCCTGCTCCTTTCATTATTCAGCTACTTACTTCACAACCCTATTCACCTCTGAATTCTAGGCATGAGGGAAAGAGAATAATAATCCTTCGCCACCAGTATTTGGATCAATAGTCAGAATTATGGCAATTTGGCAATGTCTGCCATTTCCACATAATGTTCAATGTCCCTTACCTAATTATATTATTTTTTTCCCTTTTACAATTTTTTTACCCCATAACAGTAGGATTTCTTTTTCAAAATTTTCCCTGATTTTCTTATTCTTAACAGTGGAAGCAGATTGTATTGTGTTCAATTCTGTTTTATTATGGTTAAGGTATAAAGAGTGATCAAAGGGGTCTCATTTTCTGCCTGAGTAACCTAAGTGTTTCAAAGTGAATTCAGCTTTGCTGTTGCACTCTAAGAACCCCTACTTAGTACTGCACTTTCCTGGAAACCCGTTCTACTTGCTTTCTGATAATACAGTTCTTCACATAACAAATACTCCAGAGGGAAAAAGATGATGACAGTGGTTGAATTCAGTAAGGTATTACTAACACAGAATAAAAGCTGCTGTGTTCTTTCTTCCTCCCATGCATGTGGTGATTTATTTGCAAGAGGGAAAAACTGTACGGTTGAGTCAGCAATCCATATGTCTCAGATTGCTGTTGGTCTTCCCAGATGCTGTACTATCATTTAGAATGCTGGTTGTGGACGATTTCTGTGCTGAAGAAGAAAATAATTTTTGATACAGCTGGTCAGTTTGGGGGTGTAAGTCTCCCCTGCATGCCTATTTTAAGTACTCTGAATTAACATCTGGTAGTATCTCTTTGACTGAATGGAAATTTACACCTCTAACTTCTTATGAATAGTGCCCAAGTTTTCTGACAGAGGTGGTGTGAATGCCCTCTCTGTGTAAATAATGCATATTCTATATGCTAAAGTGTCTTTCAAGTTTCTACAAGTTCCTGTCTGTCATCTACTCACTCTCGTTTGTACTACACTGTTTTAAATCCACAGACCTGAACATCTGTAATCTCTGTTTGGTTCTTGACTGGAGCTATATTTTAAAAATCCACGCCTGTTCTTAATCTTATTTTGCATCCAAATAAATCCAAGACTTCTCAAAGACTGTTAAAGCAACAAAATTATTAAAAAGCCCCCAGAGAAATTGGAAAATGAATGTATGTACTCGTGCATACATACTGAGCCACTGGCTACACCCTCATCAAGTCTTAGCATCATTCAGAAACATCTAAAGTAGGAAAAGGCCTCTAAGGCCATAGAGTCCAACCATAAAGTCTTGTATGCCACCAGCACACAAAATCCTTGCTTAGCCTGATTCTGGATAGGGAGTCAGGCATCCAGACTGTCAGGGCTCAGGTGAGTGCTGTCTATAGCACCATTCCTGACATAGGGCCATGGTTGTCCTTCTACTTCCAACAGGAAATTCTACCCTAGAAAATAAATTCTCTTGGAGAAATGTCTTGACTGTGCTTCAGGAAAAAACACTGCCCAAAATCTCTTGAAAAAGTAATATATACCTTACTGTAAAATAGCAAGCATTTTCTGAACTTTAATTTGACTTTTCGGTATTAACCATTTCTGGAACAAACTCTCATTTTGTAGAGAGCAGGCAAATAGGTATTAGCTTATATGTTTTCACAGTGATAAACTGTGAAAATGAGATTATTCTCCTGAGTGTTTAAACAACTTCCCCCAAAAGTTGTGGTTTATTCTGGAAGTGTAAGTTTTGAGAGTTACAGGATATTCACCTCTGCAGAAGACATCTGGGAGAAGTGACACATCCTGCACAACACCTTTATAAACAAATATCTACAAGTGAGAACACTTCAGAGAGAGAAAAAAATCCTGACAAAATGAAATTTGTGTGGAACCTCTTCTCTTCTATGCTATACTTCTTAATTTGCATAATGGCCTGATGTGTTAGCACAGAAACCTGTAAGAAACTGGAAGGAATGAAAAGCCCTTTAGAAACATTGTATTATTTATTCAGTGTAATTTTGACTGGTGCTTCATATTTGAAGCACAGCTGGGAGGCAGAACACTCAAAATGCAGATAATTTCTGGAAATTTCTTATGCAGTGTATCATCTAACATGTTGCTATTTCCCTACTTCATCTATTATCCTTTAAGAAATACCAGCTGGGTGAACCTCTTGGCAAAATGTTTGAATTTAAATTTTCAATATATAGTCATATTTAAGACATGCATGCATTAAATTGGAATGTCTGTTGGAGAACCAATCATTCATACATAATGGAAACAGTTTCATTTTCTATGCTATTCATTCAATTATTTACATCCCAAGATAGGAGCTTGCTCATAAAACTTGTCCGTCTTTATTTTCCACTCCCCAAGAAGTGAAATTCATGAGTTCAGGAGGTAGTGCAAGAACTACAATAACAAAACTTCCTTAAATTCTAATGCAATCATTTAAAATGTCTAATCCTTAGATGGACTGCAGACAAAGACACTTGCAGTTCAGTTTAAGAGCTTGACAGATCACTGCAGGAACTAGGAAATCCCTGGGAAATTTCAAAGAATTCATAGTTTTAACTTATAGAGTTTATTTACAGCAGAAGTTTGGAAACATCAACATGGGTCCAGGAAGGTATCAAAGAAAGAGGAATTTGGTGAAATTAGCCCATGCAGGAACAATACAGAATCGAAATGGCTCAGGACACCAAGAGTTGCACAGTACAATGTCCAAGTGGCTTTTGAATATCCCTGAGGAGGAAGGCCCCACATATCTCTGGGGGAACTGTGCCAGTGTTCATTCACCTTCACAGCAAAACCAGGTTTCTGTGTTCCTGATGTTTAACAGAATAATCTGTGTTTGTGTGTGCCTGTTGCCTCTCGTTCTTTCACTGGACACCACTGAAAAGAGCCTGACTCAACCTTCTTTGCACCTTGTCTTTGAAAGTTCACATATCTGAGTGGATGATCTCCAGGTTTCCCAGTCCCAGTTTGATTTTTGGAAGCATTCTTTACAGCAAGAATGGTCAAATACAGTAAGAGACTTCCTAGATGGGTGGACATCACCCCAAGCCTGCTGGTCTGGATGTACATCCAGGAATACATCAGCCCAGGTGCCAAATCTGCCATTTGTACTTGTTGAATTTCGTAACATCAGTTGTTACCCAGTATTCTAATTTATGATCATCTCTCTGTAAGGCCTCTCTACCCTTGAGGGAATCAATTGTTTCTCTTAATTTAGCCAACAAAGTTAATTTCACTCAATCCCCCTGCCCAGGTTTGGTAAGAACATTGCAGAGAATAGGCCTGAAATTGAACTGTGGGTAACATCAGTGCTGACTGGCCATGAGGAGATACCACTCCATTCACTCTAATTCTTTGAGCCTGACCCGTCAATCAGTTGTTCACTCATCCCATTGTGTACATTGGGCTGTGTGCTGGACATTTCATCCAGAAGGATACTGTGAGAGACTTCATCAAAAGCTTTGCTGGAATAGAAAATCAAATCCACTGTCTTCCCTTCATGGGTAACTTTGTCATTAAATGATAGTAAGTTAGTAAATCATTGCTTTCCCTTCTTGAACTCATTTTTGTTTGATCAATGTCTGCAAGGTTTTTCCAGTGATTTTAAGGAACTCCCAGAATATCTTGTCCATAATTTTACTAGGTCCTGAAGTGAGATGGACTGGCCTGTAGTTACCACGGTCTTCTTTCTTGCCCTTCTTGAGAACTGGAATAGCACTTGCTAGCTTCCAGTCAACTGGGATCTCTTCAGATTCCTAAGACCATTGATAAATACAGGAGGGAGGTCTCACAATTACACTGGCCACCTTTTTCAGTGCACTGGTATGAAACCGATCAGACCCCAAAAACTTATTTGCATTATTTGCATTCAGCTGCAGCAGCAGATATTGCACAAGTTCAAAGTCAACTGGGAGCTTATCACTTCCCAAGTAGCAATCCTCCAAACCAGGGCTCTGAAGGTCCCAGGGTCCACCACTGGTGTTAAAGACACAGGCAAAGAGGTTTCTTTGATCCCCAAGTCCCCGGTACAGAACCCAGAGACTGCTGCACAGGATGTTCTCTACCTTTGTTGGGCTCTCTGAGTGCAGCTACTGCCAAAAGCATTGTCTGCTATTTGTCATGTGCACTTAAGGCCACATTTTGGATTCACCTGGACAAGCTCACAGTTTGACAAAACTACTGCAAGTTTCAGGCAGCTGCAGCCTGTGTCACCCTTGGCACCAATTCCAAAAGGATGCATGACAGCAGGTACAGCTGTACCACCCCAGCAGTGCAGCAATGGAACATAATTACCCACTTGGAAGGTGCTGCAGAAATGAATGTTGGCGGTTTATATCCATGTTAGCGGGGAGTTTTCGGCACCATCTTTCATCAGTGGCAGTGCTTCTGAGCTTCATATTCAGTTCTGTGATCTCTTTAATACCTCTTGACATTTACTTTTTAAGGCTTTTTTATCTTCTTTCAATGTGTTCATTGCATATTTCACTTGGTTATATTTTTACATTTTTGAGGATACCAAAAGACACATCAGATCCCAAACTAAAGAGATTTGTTCTATAGAAAATGTGAAAATTACAAACCAGGTACAAGATGCTCTAGCAATGGGAAAAAGTCCCCAGACCTTCTAGTTAAAAGAGACAAGGTTACTTGGAAGTAATTTGCCATCATTCAGTCTTTCTGCAGTGCTTCTTTCTACTCTGACAACTCTCATATATTCCTGGACTAACCAATCTCATCAGAATTACTCTAAAATTACAAAAAAAGTGGTTCTTACAGGATTATCTTTGGATCTGTACCTCAGACAGGAGTTTGTTCAGCCTGGTGCTGCAACCTTGGTGTTTTCTTTTTTATATATGTCAAAACCATCCTCAGTTGTTACTGGGAAAGGAGCAAGGCCTACCTTCCCCTGCTCCCATGTCCACTATGGTCAACCTCATCCTGAGTCCATCTTAAGGATTGTGTGAGTCAACACAGGCAGGTGGCAGGAATGACCACAAGACTACAGCTGAAATGCAAAGAGTAAATTTATTTCCCCCCTCCTTTGAGATCCTCTGGGCAGTAAGGCAAGGAAATAAATTTATTCTTTGTGTGATGCAGAATTTGACTGTTCTCAGTCCTGTGTATAAGAATCAGAGTATAGGGTAACTTGAGCTTTAGACTACTTTTTTTATTCTTTTTTAATACAAAGAGCTCTGATACTAGTCTAAAAAATACCAATATACAAGGAAGTTAATAAGACACAGAAAACTTCTCCTTCTGTCATGGTGAATTTTTTAAACTTACTGTCTGTATTAGCTTTTCCCCTCTGATTGCAAACAAAACATCATAGAATCATAGGATCATTAAGGTTGGAAAAGACACCCAAAATCATCCACCAAGCCTAACCTTCAACACATGTGTAGTGCGTTTGGGTAAACTTGTTGTGTTCTGATCTTCCACTCAAATGGAAAGGATGCATTGCAAAAACAAGGTTTTGTTCAGAATGTAGAAAGGTTTTGAAGATTTCTTTCATTGAGACACTTTAAATGTCTTTATAAATTAGAGTAAAAGCAGTTACTCAGCTGAGATGTAAAGAACTTCTACCATGAGGCTTGTTTTTTTGTCCAAGAGAAACCAAGGTACTATAATTTCAACCTCTACCGGTTTCTCCCATGACAAACAAAATTTAAGAAGGAATAGACGAAGTTGAAAGTACTCAAAGAATTCTGCCATTAGTGTTCACTCTGGTGCACAAGAAACAAGGCTGAATGCCTGTCTCCAAAACCTTGGATAGTTAGTCCTTGATCCCACAATATTTTACTTTTCCTTTTCCTTTCCATCTTTGAATTACTCTTTCAGCAAACCTTACCAAAAGCTTTAAAGTACTGAAGAGTACCTTATGCAAAACTGATGCTTAGTTGAGTTTAGTTGATGCTCAACTAGATTGAGTGCATCACATCCATATAATGCCTGTTCCAGAGTGATAGCTTCTCCTTGCTTCTTACTACTTAGGAGGAGAAATACTTAAATACAGTACAGTTTCTGAATACACAATAAAGCCCTAACTGAAGAGTATATTTTTCAGTGACAGTGTTCTTGATTCTTTTGTTTCATGAGGCTGGGGAGTAGTACATAAAATGTATGAACTGCCAGGAAAACCCTGCAGATGTGAGCTTATTTTTAACCTGGATGATGGCCATTTCATTGTTTATGCCTTTAAGACAAAGGTTTAAAACTGCCACTCAGGGAAACATTTCACATTTTCAAGACTCTCTTCCACTTGCAATTTTGTAATCTTCAACTTTCTTAGGTTGGTATTCAAATAAAAGTTGCTGAGGAAGTTACTAGTTGCAGTAAACTCTGTGTCGGTGCTGGAGGCCCCTTGAAAGATAATTCTGTGAACTCTGTGATGAGTGCTACAAGTGGTATGAACACCTCTACTTTATACAGCCTGATTTTAAATAAGCAAACCCTGAAAAGTCTTACTATGGAGTTCTTGCTTTTACATAGAAATACATTATGGGGAAAGTACACAAGGGGAAAGTAGCTCTGAGTATATTCCCCTAAAATAACATGCAGGACATAAAGCATGTTGAGTTCTCAAGATTACAAGCAGCGTGCTTTGGTCCCTATCCCACTCTATGCCATAACCTTTTCTCAGCCACCAGAACTCAGTGCAAAGCAAAATCTTCACCCAAATCTTCACCTACCACAAGGAGGATGCAGAAGGGAAATCAAAATCACCTTCCAAGACTTGGCAGATTTGGCTTGTGAAATACACACTCAATCACCATTCGGCTTTTTAGACCAAGGAAGAAAAACTGAAACTGTCTATTTCCCTCCTTGTCCCAAATATCTCTAAAAACAGCAGAATGTGTTTAAACTTAAATACTGAGGGCCTTGTCATATGAAAGCAGTGAAACCACAGAGTATAAAGAACTATTACACCTTGCAATTATCAGTATAAGAAGATTAAACAGCTCAATTCCTTTCTTTTCCTTCCACAACTGAGTTTATCTTCACTCTCACAGTAGACACAAAACAAGACTGGCAGACTTCAAAGGCAAATGCAAGAGTTTTAGGTTTCATCATTAATGTTATTTGATAGTTTTATCACTTTTCCTCCTTTTCCCTCATTTGGTAAACAAATTTTTGACATATAATAAATAGAAATTCATAAGATGTCTCTTAGGGAAGTGAAAGAAATAAAGTGGAGGGGGTTTATTATCTAAGAAACTAGAAATTTTGCTTTTTAGATTTTCTAAACACTTAATACTGGCAATGAAAATGATGAGCAAGTAGTAACAGATTATCTGGTTTAGAACAAGATTCAGTAATAGTTTTTTCCCTTTTGATAGCACATGACCTCTAATTTTAGTAGTTGGGACTGAACATATTACATTTAATGCTACAAAAGTAGTTGTGTCTCCTTTCAATTAGATGGCAGTTGTAACAATAAACTAAGTTCTTCTAGAGATAAGCACAGTTTATAGCTTTCATTTATTCTCTAACAGACGGTTGCAATCTTTTTAATTACCTACTGTTAAGCTGCATGTCAGCCTCCTGTATGCCCTGCTCGTCTTTCACTCCCATGTTATACTTAACTGAGTAACTGTAAATATGATAGTGACATTGTTGTGGTGGTCAGGGATAGCAAACACTTGTACCGAAACAATACCAGCTAAAAATCCTACAAATTCCTGTTGGAGCAAATAAATCTACACCCAAAATGCCCATATTATAAATGACTGCTTGAATTTTTAGTTCTTGCCTAGACAACTAATATTTTTCCATTCATAGGAAAATTTTCCTGATTTTAGGTGCTGTTTCCAACAGCTAGGTTAACTGATGATTAGCTGGTAGCCCAGTACAATTAAGAGTCCTGTTATTTTAGATATTATTTCAGCCTGCTGTTTTTAAAAGTTATAATTTACCCAAAAACATCTATCCTGCCCCTTGGTCAAGCATTTTTATATAAGCAGGATATCATCTACATCATCTGAGTTGCCAAGTAGGGCACACTCCTGGCATATTTTCAGATGCTGAGGAATCATCACCCTGGGAGAGGATAGGACACCTCTGACTGTTAAATAGCATGCTGACATGCATTAGTCATGCTAGCACTGAATTGTCACCTCTTTCCCAGCTTTTCTAGCAATAATTGAGAAGACACCTTGGCCAGTGTTGTCACTTGGCTTCATGTTTTAGATTTGTTATTGGTGCAGGTAACTAAATTGATAGTTTTGTTTGGAGAAAGGAAAGAATTCAGGTAGTATGACTCTCAGCTAATATAAAATTGCTCTGGTGTCACTGGGAATATGCTGATCTACCTAGCAAAAACCTATTTTTCAGTGTCACTGTGGGATCATCAGCTTTAGTAGTACACATATAAAAGGAGATTTTAACTAATAGACCATAACAAAATTGGAACTGACTTCTTATAAAGAACCAATTTTTGCCACCGTGTGAATACTTTTGTAAATTATCCACAAAAATCAGAGTTTTATTCTGAATTCTTAACCCTTTCCCTAGCTGGTAAATGGCTTCTGTAGCATTCTAGCTTAAGACTCAGATTTTTGTATACACTGGAGTGCATTTGATTTCTAAATTGTGACTTGGAAGCAAATTACTCACTGATCTCAGACTCTGAAGTCCATAAAAGTTTAAAAAAATAAAACTGAAAAATAAGTCAAAATATCTTGCAGCTCATCATCTTGATACCACCTTAGGATCTTGTATATTTCTTCTCTCATTAGCTTGGATAGTATCTCTGATTTAGTTCTTCCAGAAGTAATATTCGTATCATTAACAAATGCACCTCCAGCCTCTCTGACATCACTCACTGTCCTGACCTTCACACACAGTGTATTTTTAATGTCCTTGTGTCCCTTTGGGGAAAGTCACACAGTGCAAGATGGTTTGTAGTCAAGTGGTTACAAGGACCTAACTTGTACCATGGGTTGAAGAGTCACAGCTAACAAGACTTTTTTTGTAGTAAAGCTCACCCATTTTGTGTTAAATTTATTCTGTTTTCTCAGGGCGTCCTCAGCTCCCCATCTCCCCTCTAAGAGCGAGCTGAGTTATTCAGATATGTGATTTAATTAGGGTCATCAGGTCTCATGTGAAAAGGATGGATTATGAACAGGAGGAACTGCAAGATCCACATTTGAGTTTGAAACTAGAAAAGAGTCAAGTCTATCTTTGCTTCTGATGAAGGATATTCTTCGTGTTGAGCTGGAAATTCTAGTGGCATCAGAAAAATTTTTACTCCAGTGGAGTAATCAATTCTTGGAAAAAAATAACTTTTGGAGAGGTCTAGGCAACATGAGCACCTGAAATGTATAGAAAGATGTTGTGGTTTTTGAAAAGTAAAGAGTCCCCTCTCTGAAATGCAATGCAACATTTCCAAAAAAAATTTTGCAGATTGATCCATGAAGCTCACCTGTGAAAAACAATAAGCTCAGAAATAATTTTTGTAGCTGTTAATCCACCTTGAAACCCACTCCTGTTCTATTCTGGCTGTAAAATCAACAATTACTTTTTCAAACAATCTCCCCAATTAGCTAGAAAAGGGCAACTGAACTGTTAGCTGAACTTCGCTGAGCAGATTTTTCTACAGTAACATTTACTTTCCACTTTGTGTGCCCTTACTACCTGATTATTCAGTATTTAAAAAAAAAAAAGAAAGGAAATGACATTTGCTGTTAAGGAATTGCAAGTCCATGTATTCCAGTATATAATTAGAATTACTCTTAGCATGGTAATAGTAGAACAGTTAATCTTCCAACAACGTAAGTCCAATTTTGACCCACTCTAAAAGTCATAGTTTATTTTTTCTTGGAAGCATTATCAGAAGAAATAAGCACCAGTTACACCTAGAAAGGAAAATAATCTTTGCAGATTTAGATATCATTAGCCTTTATGACCTTTGAGAAACCAACATACTTTCTCAACAGGATGTTTGTACTTTCTTTGCTGGGATTAATAGAATCTATCACCTTTTATTTTGGCTTTTATAGTCACAATACTTCTCAGAAAATTCTCACATCTCTACCAAAGATTGCCTTAGGCTGCGCATACAACTGCTGTTTGTCTTCAAAACCAGACAAAAAGAATTTATTTTTTCTCTAACTCTTACAGACGTGGTTCCTCTATCACAATATTTAGTTGTTGTGTTTACTAGACTCTGTCTGCCCTGACACATGGAAAAGCTGCAATGTGGCCCCCTTCAAAATGAATTAATACACTCCTGAGAATGACCAATGTGTCATCATCACTTTAGGAGTCTTAGAGTGCATTAATCAATGGAACTTTTTTCTAAAACCCTAAGCCATGTGGATAAATATGTCCCAAAATTTCAGAGGATGTTATTTGTACATTTGAATAGGCGAAACATTCATTGATTCTTGCTATTAAGAAGCATATACTTTAGAACCTTTAATTCTTGAACAGAATGTATTTCTATCAGCTCTCATCTACATGAACATTATTAAATATTTTTGTCCTAAAATGTTTTTGTAATATTGGAATAACAGATATGATTATTCATTCATTTCCTATACACTATTCCATTAGATGGGAGGCATAAAGATATATCACGCAATTCATTTGCATGGGAATAAATACCAACACAACATGGAACATGGGTGATGGATTATATTCCATATTAGAATAGTTTAATATGCATCATCAAATGCATTCCACAGCAGCAGTTATCCCTATGTATGCTCGTACAGCACTGAGGGAGATTCAAACTGGCGATGACACCAAATACAGAAGACAATACTTCCCTGGCTTCTAGTAAGAATTTAAGAAAATAATGAGAATGTAAAAGTAAGAGCAGGAAACATTGATTGTATACAAGACTGATTTTAGAAGAGTTCGTATTTCACTGCTCCATGGTCTGCAAATCAATTTCATGGTATCTATTTCTGATTTTGTTTCAAAACCTATGCTTTTGTTTTTCTTATTTACTTTTTATTCTTTCTTTACATTAGCTGGTCACTAACTTCAGTTTTAAAGCATTTATTTCTACTTTTAAAATTACTTCTTCTTCTTCTTCAAAACCCCCTACTCTTCCTTATGTAGGAATTTAAACTGAACTTTTAAGGAATGGTAATTTGCTTTTTCTTCACTGACAGATTTCTCCCTGTCTGATATGCTACTTATTTTTTTAACAGAATTAGTAACCTCAAAGTATGCCTCATTAAGTTGTGTGTACACCTGTTCAAGGCACAGGTACACTACAGTATATATAAGAAAGAACTGTCAGAAGCAGGTACATGACACAAAATATTCATTGGTGTCTTGCAAACTGTGAGGCTCCAGAATTCTACAGGCTTTTATTGAAGTGGGACATGTAAGTATATATCCAAAGCCTGCTTCTTTGACATAGCTAGAAATTCTGCCTGCAATCCATACTGACGAGCATTTTTTACATCTTCAGCCAACAACATTTTGCATGTTTGCCCACTAGCTGTCCTGTTACAGAGATGCAATAAATTTATGTAGTAGCGGGAAGAAATTGTATTTTGATAAAAATTGAGTCAGATTTACATTATGTAGTCTACTGCCTCTTTCTCTTTTTCCAGGACTAAATCAATAAATGAGGACAATTGTGTGCAAATGGTGTTTAAATTGTCTTGGTATGAGTGGAGAGGAATGAATCAAAGCCTGTGTCTCTGTATGCAGGGGCAAAATGTGTGTGAAAGTTTATTGTTAATGGAATTTGAGGCCAAGAGTGGATGATGAAAAGGAAACTATTATCCTGCTACAGAATGTAACACCAAGAAATGAAGGGATGGGAACATTCTGTTGCAAGCCTCACAAGTTTTTCAGGACAAAGTAATTCAAAACATTCCTAGAAACTGATTTAGATGAGTGGTGTGCCTTTGTGACCTTCAGTTTATCCTTCTTATCAAGAAATCCCAACATAATAAAGAACATCTATTGGATATTTCTCAAGGAAAGACGTCTCTAAGAAAGTATCCAAGGCTCTTTCAACTTGCTGAAGGAGTCAGGACAAGACGTGGATAAAGTAAAATGAGGATCATATGACAAAGCATTTTAATAGGTAGTTTCTGTATAGCAGAAGGTGGAGATCCAAGCATGACATATTTTTTTTAGAAAAGCTTTGAAAAGGCGAGAGATACAGGATGGCTTTCAAATCCGTAAAAGTATTTTCATCTCGCAATATTTAATTTTTTTTGGATTTGCTTGTCATATGTTTGCCTTCTTTTCCACTAGTGAGAATGGTTTTTCTTCTCTTCCCCAGTCTGAAGGTGCCTAGTTCATTAACACTTGCTAGTGTCATCAGACATATGATGCAGTTAGCCCTTTCTGACAATTAGCACCCTCTCATTTGACTTCCAAAGAGAAATTTTTTAAATACTTCTTTAAAGTTAAGTATGTCTTACCTGTGATAGGTTTAGTAATTCCTCTGTATTTCATCAAGAGTTTAAAAATGTTAATTGTGCAGTGTGTTTTAGGGCCTCCCCAGCCTCACAGGAAAGGATTCCTTCCCAATATCCCAATCTAACCCTACCCTCCTCCACTGGAATATTCACCTTTCACTCCTCTGGTTATTTCCCAGTTTAAACTGAAGCTACATGAACATTTCAGCTGTTTTGGAAATAGTGTTCCAACAGCTCATCTCTGGATTTTTTTCTTTTGCCTCCTGAACCTTGTGAGTTCTCCTGTGCTTTACTCTGCATTAGAAAAAAGGAAATCATGGAAATCTAGCTATGGTGGAAGGAAAAGCTTTTTTCCACTTAGCCCAATATTTTCACATCACTGTTCTTGACACTAAACGTAGGATTGCACATGTTCCATGTGAAAAAGCCTCTGCATTTTTAATGGATCCTCTATCATGATTTTAGAAGGGAATTCTCTGGTGAGTGTGCAATTATCACACTTAATAGACACCAATAAAACTATGCTCTTGGATTTTTTTTTAACATTTTCCAATATTCTTTATAATTTTTAGTTATTTATTTAAAAAATTCTAGCCTGCAGTGATGCCTTCTACAACTCAACAGCTGTGCAGGATGTGAAAACACACATTTTTAAAGCTGTGACACATGCACTGCTTTCATTTGCAGTCGTTGACTTGTCACTGTGAGAAGCTCTGTCACCGCGCTCTGCACACACTCCTGTCCCAGCCACTTTCAGCGCTCGCTGCGGCGCGGCTCCCGGGGCATCCTGAGCAGGGTGGCGGCTGT